>CAKAJI010000876.1:0-66763 GCA_916610255.1 Lasioglossum lativentre
TTATTTGTAGTGTATCATTGAAAATACCTTATAATATATCGTTATTTGTAGTGTATCTTTGAAAATACCTTAGAATACTACGGTAATTCTAGTCTACCAATGAAAATACCTTATAATATAACGTAATATGCAGTGTATCATTCAAAATACCTTATAATATAACGTAATATGCAGCGTATCATTGAAAATAAATTATAATATAACGTAATATGCAGTGTATCATTGAAAATACCTTATAATATAACGTAATATGCAGTGTATCATTGAAAATACCTTATGATATAACGTAATATGCAGTGTATCATTGAAAATACCTTATAATATATCGTTATTTGTAGTGTATCTTTGAAAATACCTTAGAATATATGGTAATTCTTGTCTATCAATGAAAATACCTTCCCATATAACGTAATATGCAGTGTATCATTGAAAATACCTTATAATACGTAGTAGTTTATCATTGAAAATACCTTATAATATAACGTAATATGCAGTGTATCATTGAAAATACCTTATAATATAACGTAATATGCAGTGTATCATTGAAATACCTCATAATATAACGTAATATGCAGTGTATCATTGAAAATACCTTATAATATAACGTAATATGCAGTGTATCATTGAAAATACCATAGAATATATGGTAATTCTAGTCTATCAATGAAAATACCTTATAATATAACGTAATATGCAGTGTATCATTGAAAATACCTTATAATAAGTAGTAGTTTATCATTGAAAATACCTTATAATATAACGTAATATGCAGTGTATCATTGAAAATACCTTATAATATAACGTAATATGCAGTGTATCATTGAAAATACCTTATAATATAACGTAATATGCAGTGTATAATTGAAAATACCTCATAATATAACGTAATATGCAGTGTATCATTGAAAATACCTTATAATATAACGTAATATGCAGTGTATCATTGAAAATACCTTATAATATATCGTAATTTGTAGTGTATCAATGAAAATACATTCTCATATAACGTAATATGCAGTGTATCATTGAAAATACCTTATAATATATCGTTATTTGTAGTGTATCTTTGAAAATACCTTATAATATAACGTAATATGCAGTGTATCATTGAAAATACCTTATAATACGTAGTAGTTTATCATTAAAAATACCTTATAATATAACGTAATATGCAGTGTATCATTGAAAATACCTTATAATATAACGTAATATGCAGTGTATCATTGAAAATACCTTATAATATAACGTAATATGCAGTGTATCATTGAAAATACCTTATAATATAACGTAATATGCAGTGTATCATTGAAAATACCTTCCATATAACGTAATATGCAGTGTATCATTGAAAATACCTTATAATACGTAGTAGTTTATCATTAGAAATACCTTATAATATAACGTAATATGCAGTGTATCATTGAAAATACATTATAATATAACGTAATATGCAGTGTATCATTGAAAATACCTCATAATATAACGTAATATGCAGTGTATCATTGAAAATACCTTATAATATAACGTAATATGCAGTGTATCATTGAAAATACCTTCCCATATAACGTAATATGCAGTGTATCATTGAAAATACCTTATAATATATCGTAATGTGTAGTGTATCAATGAAAATACCTTCTCATATAACGTAATATGCAGTGTATCATTGAAAATACCTTATAATATATCGTTATTTGTAGTGTATCTTTGAAAATACCTTATAATATAACGTAATATGCAGTGTATCATTGAAAATACCTTCCCATATAACGTAATATGCAGTGTATCATTGAAGATACCTTATAATATATCGTAATTTGTAGTGTATCAATGAAAATACCTTCTCATATAACGTAATATGCAGTGTATCATTGAAAATACCTTATAATATATCGTTATTTGTAGTGTATCTTTGAAAATACCTTATAATATAACGTAATATGCAGTGTATCATTGAAAATACCTTATAATATAACGTAATATGCAGTGTATCATTGAAAATACCTTATAATATATCGTAATGTGTAGTGTATCAATGAAAATATCTTCTCATATAACGTAATATGCAGTGTATCATTGAAAATACCTTATAATATATCGTTATTTGTAGTGTATCTTTGAAAATACCTTATAATATAACGTAATATGCAGTGTATCATTGAAAATACCTTCCCATATAACGTAATATGCAGTGTATCATTGAAGATACCTTATAATATATCGTAATTTGTAGTGTATCAATGAAAATACCTTCTCATATAACGTAATATGCAGTGTATCATTGAAAATACCTTATAATATATCGTTATTTGTAGTGTATCTTTGAAAATACCTTATAATATAACGTAATATGCAGTGTATCATTGAAAATACCTTATAATATAACGTAATATGCAGTGTATCATTGAAAATACCTTATGATATAACGTAATATGCAGTGTATCATTGAAAATACCTTATAATATATCGTTATTTGTAGTGTATCTTTGAAAATACCTTAGAATATATGGTAATTCTAGTCTACCAATGAAAATACCTTATAATATAACGTAATATGCAGTGTATCATTGAAAATACCTTATAATACGTAGTAGTTTATCATTGAAAGTACCTTATAATATAACGTAATATGCAGTGTATCATTGAAAATACCATAGAATATATGGTAATTCTAGTCTATCAATGAAAATACCTTATAATATAACGTAATATGCAGTGTATCATTGAAAATACCTTATAATACGTAGTAGTTTATCATTGAAAATACCTTATAATATAACGTAATATGTAGTGTATCAATGAAAATACCTTATAATATAACGTAATATGCAGTGTATCATTGAAAATACCTTATAATATAACGTAATATGCAGTGTATAATTGAAAATACCTCATAATATAGCGTAATATGCAGTGTATCATTGAAAATACCTTATAATATAACGTAATATGCAGTGTATCATTGAAAATACCTTATAATATATCGTAATTTGTAGTGTATCAATGAAAATACCTTCTCATATAACGTAATATGCAGTGTATCATTGAAAATACCTTATAATATATCGTTATTTGTAGTGTATCTTTGAAAATACCTTATAATATAACGTAATATGCAGTGTATCATTGAAAATACCTTATAATATAACGTAATATGCAGTGTATCATTGAAAATACCTTATAATATATCGTAATGTGTAGTGTATCAATGAAAATACCTTCTCATATAACGTAATATGCAGTGTATCATTGAAAATACCTTATAATATATCGTTATTTGTAGTGTATCTTTGAAAATACCTTATAATATAACGTAATATGCAGTGTATCATTGAAAATACCTTCCCATATAACGTAATATGCAGTGTATCATTGAAGATACCTTATAATATATCGTAATTTGTAGTGTATCAATGAAAATACCTTCTCATATAACGTAATATGCAGTGTATCATTGAAAATACCTTATAATATATCGTTATTTGTAGTGTATCTTTGAAAATACCTTATAATATAACGTAATATGCAGTGTATCATTGAAAATACCTTCTCATATAACGTAATATGCAGTGTATCATTGAAAATACCTTATAATATATCGTTATTTGTAGTGTATCTTTGAAAATACCTTATAATATAACGTAATATGCAGTGTATCATTGAAAATACCTTATAATATAACGTAATATGCAGTGTATCATTGAAAATACCTTATAATATATCGTAATGTGTAGTGTATCAATGAAAATACCTTCTCATATAACGTAATATGCAGTGTATCATTGAAAATACCTTATAATATATCGTTATTTGTAGTGTATCTTTGAAAATACCTTATAATATAACGTAATATGCAGTGTATCATTGAAAATACCTTCCCATATAACGTAATATGCAGTGTATCATTGAAAATACCTTATAATATAACGTAATATGCAGTGTATCATTGAAAATACCTTATAATATATCGTAATGTGTAGTGTATCAATGAAAATATCTTCTCATATAACGTAATATGCAGTGTATCATTGAAAATACCTTATAATATATCGTTATTTGTAGTGTATCTTTGAAAATACCTTATAATATAACGTAATATGCAGTGTATCATTGAAAATACCTTCCCATATAACGTAATATGCAGTGTATCATTGAAGATACCTTATAATATATCGTAATTTGTAGTGTATCAATGAAAATACCTTCTCATATAACGTAATATGCAGTGTATCATTGAAAATACCTTATAATATATCGTTATTTGTAGTGTATCTTTGAAAATACCTTATAATATAACGTAATATGCAGTGTATCATTGAAAATACCTTATAATATAACGTATTATGCAGTGTATCATTGAAAATACCTTATGATATAACGTAATATGCAGTGTATCATTGAAAATACCTTATAATATATCGTAATTTGTAGTGTATCAATGAAAATACCTTCTCATATAACGTAATATGCAGTGTATCATTGAAAATACCTTATAATATATCGTTATTTGTAGTGTATCTTTGAAAATACCTTATAATATAACGTAATATGCAGTGTATCATTGAAAATACCTTATAATATAACGTAATATGCAGTGTATCATTGAAAATACCTTATAATATATCGTAATGTGTAGTGTATCAATGAAAATACCTTCTCATATAACGTAATATGCAGTGTATCATTGAAAATACCTTATAATATATCGTTATTTGTAGTGTATCTTTGAAAATACCTTATAATATAACGTAATATGCAGTGTATCATTGAAAATACCTTCCCATATAACATAATATGCAGTGTATCATTGAAGATACCTTATAATATATCGTAATTTGTAGTGTATCAATGAAAATACCTTCTCATATAACGTAATATGCAGTGTATCATTGAAAATACCTTATAATATATCGTTATTTGTAGTGTATCTTTGAAAATACCTTATAATATAACGTAATATGCAGTGTATCATTGAAAATACCTTATAATATAACGTAATATGCAGTGTATCATTGAAAATACCTTATGATATAACGTAATATGCAGTGTATCATTGAAAATACCTTATAATATATCGTTATTTGTAGTGTATCTTTGAAAATACCTTAGAATATATGGTAATTCTAGTCTACCAATGAAAATACCTTATAATATAACGTAATATGCAGTGTATCATTGAAAATACCTTATAATACGTAGTAGTTTATCATTGAAAGTACCTTATAATATAACGTAATATGCAGTGTATCATTGAAAATACCATAGAATATATGGTAATTCTAGTCTACCAATGAAAATACCTTATAATATAACGTAATATGCAGTGTATCATTGAAAATACCTTATAATACGTAGTAGTTTATCATTGAAAATACCTTATAATATATAGTAGTCTATCATTGAAAATACCTTATAATATAATGTAATATGCAGTGTATCATTGAAAATACCTTATAATATAACGTAATATGCAGTGTATCATTGAAGATACCTTATAATATATCGTAATTTGTAGTGTATCAATGAAAATACCTTACATTATAACGTAATATGCAGTGTATCATTGAAAATACCTTATAATACGTAGTAGTTTATCATTGAAAATACCTTATAATATAACGTAATATGCAGTGTATCATTGAAAATACCTTCCCATATAACGTAATATGCAGTGTATCATTGAAAATACCTTATAATATATCGTAATTTGTAGTGTATCAATGAAAATACCTTCTCATATAACGTAATATGCAGTGTATCATTGAAAATACCTTATAATATAACGTAATATGTAGTGTATCATTGAAAATACCTTATAATATAACGTAATATGCAGTGTATCATTGAAAATACCTTATAATATAACGTAATATGCAGTGTATAATTGAAAATACCTCATAATATAGCGTAATATGCAGTGTATCATTGAAAATACCTTATAATATAACGTAATATGCAGTGTATCATTGAAAATACCTTATAATATATCGTAATTTGTAGTGTATCAATGAAAATACCTTGTCATATGACGTAATATGCAGTGTATCATTGAAAATACCTTATAATATATCGTTATTTGTAGTGTATCTTTGAAAATACCTTATAATATAACTTAATATGCAGTGTATCATTGAAAATACATTATAATATAACGTAATATGCAGTGTATCATTGAAAATACCTCATAATATAACGTAATATGCAGTGTATCATTGAAAATACCTTATAATATAACGTAATATGCAGTGTATCACTGAAAATACCTTCCCATATAACGTAATATGCAGTGTGTCATTGAAAATACCGTAGAATAGATGGTAATTCTTGTCTATCAATGAAAATACCTTCCCATATAACGTAATATGCAGTGTATCATTGAAAATACCTTATAATATAACGTAATATGCAGTGTATCATTGAAAATACCTTATAATATAACGTAATATGCAGTGTATCATTGAAAATACCTTCCCATATAACGTAATATGCAGTGTATCATTGAAAATACCTTATAATATATCGTAATTTGTAGTGTTTCAATGAAAATACCTTCTCATATAACGTAATATGCAGTGTATCATTGAAAATACCTTCTCATATAACGTAATATGCAGTGTATCATTGAAAATACCTTATAATATATCGTTATTTGTAGTGTATCTTTGAAAATACCTTATAATATAACGTAATATGCAGTGTATCATTGAAAATAATTTAGAATATATGGTAATTCTAGTCTATCAATGAAAATACCTTATAATATAACGTAATATGCAGTGTATCATTGAAAATACCTTATAATACGTAGTAGTTTATCATTGAAAATACCTTATAATATAACGTAATATGCAGTGTATCATTGAAAATAATTTAGAATATATGGTAATTCTAGTCTATCAATGAAAATACCTTATAATATAACGTAATATGCAGTGTATCATTGAAAATACCTTATAATACGTAGTAGTTTATCATTGAAAATACCTTATAATATAACGTAATATGCAGTGTATCATTGAAAATACCTTATAATATAACGTAATATGCAGTGTATCATTGAAAATACCTTATAATATAACGTAATATGCAGTGTATCATTGAAAATACCTTATAATATAACGTAATATGCAGTGTATCATTGAAAATACCTTCCCATATAACGTAATATGCAGTGTATCATTGAAAATACCTTATAATATATCGTAATTTGTAGTGTATCATTGAAAATACCTTCTCATATAACGTAATATGCAGTGTATCATTGAAAATACCTTATAATATATCGTAATTTGTAGTGTATCAATGAAAATACCTTCTCATATAACGTAATATGCAGTGTATCATTGAAAATACCTTATAATATATCGTTATTTGTAGTGTATCTTTGAAAATACCTTATAATATAACGTAATATGCAGTGTATCATTAAAAATACCTTATAATATAACGTAATATGCAGTGTATCATTGAAAATAATGTAGAATATATGGTAATTCTAGTCTATCAATGAAAATACCTTATAATATAACGTAATATGCAGTGTATCATTGAAAATACCTTATAATACGTAGTAGTTTATCATTGAAAATACCTTATAATATAACGTAATATGCAGTGTATCATTGAAAATACCTTATAATATAACGTAATATGCAGTGTATCATTGAAAATACCTTATAATATAACGTAATATGCAGTGTATCATTGAAAATACCTTCCCATATAACGTAATATGCAGTGTATCATTGAAAATACCTTATAATATATCGTAATTTGTAGTGTATCAATGAAAATACCTTCTCATATAACGTAATATGCAGTGTATCATTGAAAATACCTTATAATATATCGTTATTTGTAGTGTATCTTTGAAAATACCTTATAATATAACTTAATATGCAGTGTATCATTGAAAATACATTATAATATAACGTAATATGCAGTGTATCATTGAAAATACCTTATAATATAACGTAATATGCAGTGTATCATTGAAAATACCTTCCCATATAACGTAATATGCAGTGTATCATTGAAAATACCTTATAATATAACGTAATATGCTGTGTATCATTGAAAATACCTTATAATATAACGTAATATGCAGTGTATCATTGAAAATACCTTATAATATATCGTAATTTGTAGTGTATCATTGAAAATACCTTATAGTATAACGTAATATGCAGTGTATCATTGAAAATACCTCATAATATAACGTAATATGCAGTGTATCATTGAAAATACCTTATAATATAACGTAATATGCAGTGTATCATTGAAAATACCATAGAATATATGGTAATTCTAGTCTATCAATGAAAATACCTTATAATATAACGTAATATGCAGTGTATAATTGAAAATACCTCATAATATAACGTAATATGCAGTGTATCATTGAAAATACCTTATAATATAACGTAATATGCAGTGTATCATTGAAAATACCTTCCCATATAACGTAATATGCAGTGTATCATTGAAAATACCTTAGAATATATGGTAATTCTTGTCTATCAATGAAAATACCTTCCCATATAACGTAATATGCAGTGTATCATTGAAAATACCTTATAATATAACGTAATATGCAGTGTATCATTGAAAATACCTTATAATATAACGTAATATGCAGTGTATCATTGAAAATACCTTCCCATATTACGTAATATGCAGTGTATCATTGAAAATACCTTATAATATAACGTAATATGCAGTGTATCATTGAAAATACCTTCCCATATAACGTAATATGCAGTGTATCATTGAAAATACCTTATAATACGTAGTAGTTTATCATTAAAAATACCTAATAATATAACGTAATATGCAGTGTATCATTGAAAATACATTATAATATAACGTAATATGCAGTGTATCATTGAAAATACCTCATAATATAACGTAATATGCAGTGTATCATTGAAAATACCTTATAATATAACGTAATATGCAGTGTATCATTGAAAATACCTTCCCATATAACGTAATATGCAGTGTATCATTGAAAATACCTTAGAATATATGGTAATTCTTGTCTATCAATGAAAATACCTTCCCATATAACGTAATATGCAGTGTATCATTGAAAATACCTTATAATATAACGTAATATGCAGTGTATCATTGAAAATACCTTATAATATATCGTAATTTGTAGTGTATCAATGAAAATACCTTACATTATAACGTAATATGCAGTGTATCATTGAAAATACCTTATAATACGTAGTAGTTTATCATTGAAAATACCTTATAATATAACGTAATATGCAGTGTATCATTGAAGATACCTTATAATATATCGTAATTTGTAGTGTATCAATGAAAATACCTTCTCATATAACGTAATATGCACTGTATCATTGAAAATACCTTATAATATATCGTTATTTGTAGTGTATCTTTGAAAATACCTTATAATATAACGTAATATGCAGTGTATCATTGAAAATACCTTATAATATAACGTAATATGCAGTGTATCATTGAAAATACCTTATAATATATCGTAATGTGTAGTGTATCAATGAAAATACCTTCTCATATAACGTAATATGCAGTGTATCATTGAAAATACCTTATAATATATCGTTATTTGTAGTGTATCTTTGAAAATACCTTATAATATAACGTAATATGCAGTGTATCATTGAAAATACCTTCCCATATAACGTAATATGCAGTGTATCATTGAAAATACCTTATAATATAACGTAATATGCTGTGTATCATTGAAAATACCTTATAATATAACGTAATATGCAGTGTATCATTGAAAATACCTTATAATATATCGTAATTTGTAGTGTATCATTGAAAATACCTTATAGTATAACGTAATATGCAGTGTATCATTGAAAATACCTCATAATATAACGTAATATGCAGTGTATCATTGAAAATACCTTATAATATAACGTAATATGCAGTGTATCATTGAAAATACCATAGAATATATGGTAATTCTAGTCTATCAATGAAAATACCTTATAATATAACGTAATATGCAGTGTATAATTGAAAATACCTCATAATATAACGTAATATGCAGTGTATCATTGAAAATACCTTATAATATAACGTAATATGCAGTGTATCATTGAAAATACCTTCCCATATAACGTAATATGCAGTGTATCATTGAAAATACCTTAGAATATATGGTAATTCTTGTCTATCAATGAAAATACCTTCCCATATAACGTAATATGCAGTGTATCATTGAAAATACCTTATAATATAACGTAATATGCAGTGTATCATTGAAAATACCTTATAATATAACGTAATATGCAGTGTATCATTGAAAATACCTTCCCATATTACGTAATATGCAGTGTATCATTGAAAATACCTTATAATATAACGTAATATGCAGTGTATCATTGAAAATACCTTCCCATATAACGTAATATGCAGTGTATCATTGAAAATACCTTATAATACGTAGTAGTTTATCATTAAAAATACCTAATAATATAACGTAATATGCAGTGTATCATTGAAAATACATTATAATATAACGTAATATGCAGTGTATCATTGAAAATACCTCATAATATAACGTAATATGCAGTGTATCATTGAAAATACCTTATAATATAACGTAATATGCAGTGTATCATTGAAAATACCTTCCCATATAACGTAATATGCAGTGTATCATTGAAAATACCTTAGAATATATGGTAATTCTTGTCTATCAATGAAAATACCTTCCCATATAACGTAATATGCAGTGTATCATTGAAAATACCTTATAATATAACGTAATATGCAGTGTATCATTGAAAATACCTTATAATATATCGTAATTTGTAGTGTATCAATGAAAATACCTTACATTATAACGTAATATGCAGTGTATCATTGAAAATACCTTATAATACGTAGTAGTTTATCATTGAAAATACCTTATAATATAACGTAATATGCAGTGTATCATTGAAGATACCTTATAATATATCGTAATTTGTAGTGTATCAATGAAAATACCTTCTCATATAACGTAATATGCACTGTATCATTGAAAATACCTTATAATATATCGTTATTTGTAGTGTATCTTTGAAAATACCTTATAATATAACGTAATATGCAGTGTATCATTGAAAATACCTTATAATATAACGTAATATGCAGTGTATCATTGAAAATACCTTATAATATATCGTAATGTGTAGTGTATCAATGAAAATACCTTCTCATATAACGTAATATGCAGTGTATCATTGAAAATACCTTATAATATATCGTTATTTGTAGTGTATCTTTGAAAATACCTTATAATATAACGTAATATGCAGTGTATCATTGAAAATACCTTCCCATATAACGTAATATGCAGTGTATCATTGAAGATACCTTATAATATATCGTAATTTGTAGTGTATCAATGAAAATACCTTCTCATATAACGTAATATGCAGTGTATCATTGAAAATACCTTATAATATATCGTTATTTGTAGTGTATCTTTGAAAATACCTTATAATATAACGTAATATGCAGTGTATCATTGAAAATACCTTATAATATAACGTAATATGCAGTGTATCATTGAAAATACCTTATAATATATCGTAATTTGTAGTGTATCAATGAAAATATCTTCTCATATAACGTAATATGCAGTGTATCATTGAAAATACCTTATAATATATCGTTATTTGTAGTGTATCTTTGAAAATACCTTATAATATAACGTAATATGCAGTGTATCATTGAAAATACCTTCCCATATAACGTAATATGCAGTGTATCATTGAAAATACCTTATAATATATCGTAATTTGTAGTGTATCAATGAAAATACCTTCTCATATAACGTAATATGCAGTGTATCATTGAAAATACCTTATAATATATCGTTATTTGTAGTGTATCTTTGAAAATACCTTATAATATAACGTAATATGCAGTGTATCATTGAAAATACCTTATAATATAACGTAATATGCAGTGTATCATTGAAAATACCTTATGATATAACGTAATATGCAGTGTATCATTGAAAATACCTTATAATATATCGTTATTTGTAGTGTATCTTTGAAAATACCTTAGAATATATGGTAATTCTAGTCTACCAATGAAAATACCTTATAATATAACGTAATATGCAGTGTATCATTGAAAATACCTTATAATACGTAGTAGTTTATCATTGAAAGTACCTTATAATATAACGTAATATGCAGTGTATCATTGAAAATACCATAGAATATATGGTAATTCTAGTCTATCAATGAAAATACCTTATAATATAACGTAATATGCAGTGTATCATTGAAAATACCTTATAATACGTAGTAGTTTATCATTGAAAATACCTTATAATATAACGTAATATGTAGTGTATCAATGAAAATACCTTATAATATAACGTAATATGCAGTGTATCATTGAAAATACCTTATAATATAACGTAATATGCAGTGTATAATTGAAAATACCTCATAATATAGCGTAATATGCAGTGTATCATTGAAAATACCTTATAATATAACGTAATATGCAGTGTATCATTGAAAATACCTTATAATATATCGTAATTTGTAGTGTATCAATGAAAATACCTTCTCATATAACGTAATATGCAGTGTATCATTGAAAATACCTTATAATATATCGTTATTTGTAGTGTATCTTTGAAAATACCTTATAATATAACGTAATATGCAGTGTATCATTGAAAATACCTTATAATATAACGTAATATGCAGTGTATCATTGAAAATACCTTATAATATATCGTAATGTGTAGTGTATCAATGAAAATACCTTCTCATATAACGTAATATGCAGTGTATCATTGAAAATACCTTATAATATATCGTTATTTGTAGTGTATCTTTGAAAATACCTTATAATATAACGTAATATGCAGTGTATCATTGAAAATACCTTCCCATATAACGTAATATGCAGTGTATCATTGAAAATACCTTATAATATATCGTAATTTGTAGTGTATCAATGAAAATACCTTCTCATATAACGTAATATGCAGTGTATCATTGAAAATACCTTATAATATATCGTTATTTGTAGTGTATCTTTGAAAATACCTTATAATATAACGTAATATGCAGTGTATCATTGAAAATACCTTATAATATAACGTAATATGCAGTGTATCATTGAAAATACCTTATGATATAACGTAATATGCAGTGTATCATTGAAAATACCTTATAATATATCGTTATTTGTAGTGTATCTTTGAAAATACCTTAGAATATATGGTAATTCTAGTCTACCAATGAAAATACCTTATAATATAACGTAATATGCAGTGTATCATTGAAAATACCTTATTATACGTAGTAGTTTATCATTGAAAGTACCTTATAATATAACGTAATATGCAGTGTATCATTGAAAATACCATAGAATATATGGTAATTCTAGTCTACCAATGAAAATACCTTATAATATAACGTAATATGCAGTGTATCATTGAAAATACCTTATAATACGTAGTAGTTTATCATTGAAAATACCTTATAATATAACGTAATATGTAGTGTATCATTGAAAATACCTTATAATATAACGTAATATGCAGTGTATCATTGAAAATACCTTATAATATAACGTAATATGCAGTGTATAATTGAAAATACCTCATAATATAGCGTAATATGCAGTGTATCATTGAAAATACCTTATAATATAACGTAATATGCAGTGTATCATTGAAAATACCTTATAATATATCGTAATTTGTAGTGTATCAATGAAAATACCTTCTCATATAACGTAATATGCAGTGTATCATTGAAAATACCTTATAATATATCGTTATTTGTAGTGTATCTTTGAAAATACCTTATAATATAACTTAATATGCAGTGTATCATTGAAAATACATTATAATATAACGTAATATGCAGTGTATCATTGAAAATACCTCATAATATAACATAATATGCAGTGTATCATTGAAAATACCTTATAATATAACGTAATATGCAGTGTATCACTGAAAATACCTTCCCATATAACGTAATATGCAGTGTATCATTGAAAATACCGTAGAATAGATGGTAATTCTTGTCTATCAATGAAAATACCTTCCCATATAACGTAATATGCAGTGTATCATTGAAAATACCTTATAATATAACGTAATATGCAGTGTATCATTGAAAATACCATAGAATATATGGTAATTCTAGTCTACCAATGAAAATACCTTATAATATAACGTAATATGCAGTGTATCATTGAAAATACCTTATAATACGTAGTAGTTTATCATTGAAAATACCTTATAATATATAGTAGTCTATCATTGAAAATACCTTATAATATAATGTAATATGCAGTGTATCATTGAAAATACCTTATAATATAACGTAATATGCAGTGTATCATTGAAGATACCTTATAATA
This sequence comes from Lasioglossum lativentre, assembly GCA_916610255.1. Classification (NCBI taxonomy): domain Eukaryota; kingdom Metazoa; phylum Arthropoda; class Insecta; order Hymenoptera; family Halictidae; genus Lasioglossum; species Lasioglossum lativentre. Next base: position 14,407 of record CAKAJI010000876.1, read on the forward strand.
TATCGTAATTTGTAGTGTATCAATGAAAATACCTTACATTATAACGTAATATGCAGTGTATCATTGAAAATACCTTATAATACGTAGTAGTTTATCATTGAAAATACCTTATAATATAACGTAATATGCAGTGTATCATTGAAAATACCTTCCCATATAACGTAATATGCAGTGTATCATTGAAGATACCTTATAATATATCGTAATTTGTAGTGTATCAATGAAAATACCTTCTCATATAACGTAATATGCAGTGTATCATTGAAAATACCTTATAATATAACGTAATATGTAGTGTATCATTGAAAATACCTTATAATATAACGTAATATGCAGTGTATCATTGAAAATACCTTATAATATAACGTAATATGCAGTGTATAATTGAAAATACCTCATAATATAGCGTAATATGCAGTGTATCATTGAAAATACCTTATAATATAACGTAATATGCAGTGTATCATTGAAAATACCTTATAATATATCGTAATTTGTAGTGTATCAATGAAAATACCTTCTCATATAACGTAATATGCAGTGTATCATTGAAAATACCTTATAATATATCGTTATTTGTAGTGTATCTTTGAAAATACCTTATAATATAACTTAATATGCAGTGTATCATTGAAAATACATTATAATATAACGTAATATGCAGTGTATCATTGAAAATACCTCATAATATAACGTAATATGCAGTGTATCATTGAAAATACCTTATAATATAACGTAATATGCAGTGTATCACTGAAAATACCTTCCCATATAACGTAATATGCAGTGTGTCATTGAAAATACCGTAGAATAGATGGTAATTCTTGTCTATCAATGAAAATACCTTCCCATATAACGTAATATGCAGTGTATCATTGGAAATACCTTATAATATAACGTAATATGCAGTGTATCATTGAAAATACCTTATAATATAACGTAATATGCAGTGTATCATTGAAAATACCTTCCCATATAACGTAATATGCAGTGTATCATTGAAAATACCTTATAATATATCGTAATTTGTAGTGTATCAATGAAAATACCTTCTCATATAACGTAATATGCAGTGTATCATTGAAAATACCTTATAATATATCGTAATTTGTAGTGTATCAATGAAAATACCTTCTCATATAACGTAATATGCAGTGTATCATTGAAAATACCTTATAATATATCGTTATTTGTAGTGTATCTTTGAAAATACCTTATAATATAACGTAATATGCAGTGTATCATTGAAAATAATTTAGAATATATGGTAATTCTAGTCTATCAATGAAAATACCTTATAATATAACGTAATATGCAGTGTATCATTGAAAATACCTTATAATACGTAGTAGTTTATCATTGAAAATACCTTATAATATAACGTAATATGCAGTGTATCATTGAAAATACCTTATAATATAACGTAATATGCAGTGTATCATTGAAAATACCTTATAATATAACGTAATATGCAGTGTATCATTGAAAATACCTTATAATATAACGTAATATGCAGTGTATCATTGAAAATACCTTCCCATATAACGTAATATGCAGTGTATCATTGAAAATACCTTATAATATATCGTAATTTGTAGTGTATCATTGAAAATACCTTCTCATATAACGTAATATGCAGTGTATCATTGAAAATACCTTATAATATATCGTAATTTGTAGTGTATCAATGAAAATACCTTCTCATATAACGTAATATGCAGTGTATCATTGAAAATACCTTATAATATATCGTTATTTGTAGTGTATCTTTGAAAATACCTTATAATATAACGTAATATGCAGTGTATCATTAAAAATACCTTATAATATAACGTAATATGCAGTGTATCATTGAAAATAATGTAGAATATATGGTAATTCTAGTCTATCAATGAAAATACCTTATAATATAACGTAATATGCAGTGTATCATTGAAAATACCTTATAATACGTAGTAGTTTATCATTGAAAATACCTTATAATATAACGTAATATGCAGTGTATCATTGAAAATACCTTATAATATAACGTAATATGCAGTGTATCATTGAAAATACCTTATAATATAACGTAATATGCAGTGTATCATTGAAAATACCTTCCCATATAACGTAATATGCAGTGTATCATTGAAAATACCTTATAATATATCGTAATTTGTAGTGTATCAATGAAAATACCTTCTCATATAACGTAATATGCAGTGTATCATTGAAAATACCTTATAATATATCGTTATTTGTAGTGTATCTTTGAAAATACCTTATAATATAACGTAATATGCAGTGTATCATTGAAAATACCTTATGATATAACGTAATTTGTAGTGTATCATTGAAAATACCTCATAATATATAGTAGTTTATCATTGAAAATACCTTATAATATATAGTAGTCTATCAGTGAAAATACCTTATAATATAATGTAATATGCAGTGTATCATTGAAAATACCTTATAATATAACGTAATATGCAGTGTATCATTGAAGATACCTTATAATATATCGTAATTTGTAGTGTATCAATGTAAATACCTTACATTATAACGTAATATGCAGTGTATCATTGAAAATACCTTATAATATATCGTAATTTGTAGTGTATCAATGAAAATACCTTCTCATATAACGTAATATGCAGTGTATCATTGAAAATACCTTATAATATATCGTTATTTGTAGTGTATCTTTGAAAATACCTTATAATATAACGTAATATGCAGTGTATCATTGAAAATACCTTATAATATAACGTAATATGCAGTGTATCATTGAAAATACCTTCCCTTATAACGTAATATGCAGTGTATCATTGAAAATACCTTATAATATAACGTAATATGCTGTGTATCATTGAAAATACCTTATAATATAACGTAATATGCAGTGTATCATTGAAAATACCTTATAATATATCGTAATTTGTAGTGTATCATTGAAAATACCTTATAGTATAACGTAATATGCAGTGTATCATTGAAAATACCTCATAATATAACGTAATATGCAGTGTATCATTGAAAATACCTTATAATATAACGTAATATGCAGTGTATCATTGAAAATACCATAGAATATATGGTAATTCTAGTCTATCAATGAAAATACCTTATAATATAACGTAATATGCAGTGTATAATTGAAAATACCTCATAATATAACGTAATATGCAGTGTATCATTGAAAATACCTTATAATATAACGTAATATGCAGTGTATCATTGAAAATACCTTCCCATATAACGTAATATGCAGTGTATCATTGAAAATACCTTAGAATATATGGTAATTCTTGTCTATCAATGAAAATACCTTCCCATATAACGTAATATGCAGTGTATCATTGAAAATACCTTATAATATAACGTAATATGCAGTGTATCATTGAAAATACCTTATAATATAACGTAATATGCAGTGTATCATTGAAAATACCTTCCCATATTACGTAATATGCAGTGTATCATTGAAAATACCTTATAATATAACGTAATATGCAGTGTATCATTGAAAATACCTTCCCATATAACGTAATATGCAGTGTATCATTGAAAATACCTTATAATACGTAGTAGTTTATCATTAAAAATACCTAATAATATAACGTAATATGCAGTGTATCATTGAAAATACCTTCCCATATAACGTAATATGCAGTGTATCATTGAAAATACCTTAGAATATATGGTAATTCTTGTCTATCAATGAAAATACCTTCCCATATAACGTAATATGCAGTGTATCATTGAAAATACCTTATAATATAACGTAATATGCAGTGTATCATTGAAAATACCTTATAATATAACGTAATATGCAGTGTATCATTGAAAATACCTTCCCATATTACGTAATATGCAGTGTATCATTGAAAATACCTTATAATATAACGTAATATGCAGTGTATCATTGAAAATACCTTCCCATATAACGTAATATGCAGTGTATCATTGAAAATACCTTATAATACGTAGTAGTTTATCATTAAAAATACCTAATAATATAACGTAATATGCAGTGTATCATTGAAAATACATTATAATATAACGTAATATGCAGTGTATCATTGAAAATACCTTATAATATAACGTAATATGCAGTGTATCATTGAAAATACCTTATAATATAACGTAATATGCAGTGTATCATTGAAAATACCTTCCCATATAACGTAATATGCAGTGTATCATTGAAAATACCTTAGAATATATGGTAATTCTTGTCTATCAATGAAAATACCTTCCCATATAACGTAATATGCAGTGTATCATTGAAAATACCTTATAATATAACGTAATATGCAGTGTATCATTGAAGATACCTTATAATATATCGTAATTTGTAGTGTATCAATGAAAATACCTTATATTATAACGTAATATGCAGTGTATCATTGAAAATACCTTATAATACGTAGTAGTTTATCATTGAAAATACCTTATAATATAACGTAATATGCAGTGTATCATTGAAGATACCTTATAATATATCGTAATTTGTAGTGTATCAATGAAAATACCTTCTCATATAACGTAATATGCACTGTATCATTGAAAATACCTTATAATATATCGTTATTTGTAGTGTATCATTGAAAATACCTTATAATATAACGTAATATGCAGTGTATCATTGAAAATACCTTATAATATAACGTAATATGCAGTGTATCATTGAAAATACCTTATAATATATCGTAATGTGTAGTGTATCAATGAAAATACCTTCTCATATAACGTAATATGCAGTGTATCATTGAAAATACCTTATAATATATCGTTATTTGTAGTGTATCTTTGAAAATACCTTATAATATAACGTAATATGCAGTGTATCATTGAAAATACCTTATAATATAACGTAATATGCAGTGTATCATTGAAAATACCTTATGATATAACGTAATATGCAGTGTATCATTGAAAATACCTTATAATACGTAGTAGTTTATCATTGAAAATACCTTATAATATAACGTAATATGCAGTGTATCATTGAAAATACCATAGAATATATGGTAATTCTAGTCTATCAATGAAAATACCTTATAATATAACGTAATATGCAGTGTATCATTGAAAATACCTTAGAATATATGGTAATTCTTGTCTATCAATGAAAATACCTTCCCATATAACGTAATATGCAGTGTATCATTGAAAATACCTTATAATACGTAGTAGTTTATCATTGAAAATACCTTATAATATAACGTAATATGCAGTATATCATTGAAAATACCTTCCCATATAACGTAATATGCAGTGTATCATTGAAGGTACCTTATAATATATCGTAATTTGTAGTGTATCAATGAAAATACCTTCTCATATAACGTAATATGCAGTGTATCATTGAAAATACCTTATAATATATCGTTATTTGTAGTGTATCTTTGAAAATACCTTATAATATAACGTAATATGCAGTGTATCATTAAAAATACCTTATAATATAACGTAATATGCAGTGTATCATTGAAAATAATTTAGAATATATGGTAATTCTAGTCTATCAATGAAAATACCTTATAATATAACGTAATATGCAGTGTATCATTGAAAATACCTTATAATATATCGTAATTTGTAGTGTATCAATGAAAATACCTTCTCATATAACGTAATTTGTAGTGTATCAATGAAAATACCTTCTCATATAACGTAATATGCAGTGTATCATTGAAAATACCTTATAATATATCGTTATTTGTAGTGTATCTTTGAAAATACCTTATAATATAACTTAATATGCAGTGTATCATTGAAAATACATTATAATATAACGTAATATGCAGTGTATCATTGAAAATACCTCATAATATAACATAATATGCAGTGTATCATTGAAAATACCTTATAATATAACGTAATATGCAGTGTATCACTGAAAATACCTTCCCATATAACGTAATATGCAGTGTATCATTGAAAATACCGTAGAATAGATGGTAATTCTTGTCTATCAATGAAAATACCTTCCCATATAACGTAATATGCAGTGTATCATTGAAAATACCTTATAATATAACGTAATATGCAGTGTATCATTGAAGATACCTTATAATATATCGTAATTTGTAGTGTATCAATGAAAATACCTTACATTATAACGTAATATGCAGTGTATCATTGAAAATACCTTCCCATATAACGTAATATGCAGTGTATCATTGAAAATACCTTATAATATATCGTAATTTGTAGTGTATCAATGAAAATACCTTCTCATATAACGTAATATGCAGTGTATCATTGAAAATACCTTATAATATATCGTAATTTGTAGTGTATCAATGAAAATACCTTCTCATATAACGTAATATGCAGTGTATCATTGAAAATACCTTATAATATATCGTTATTTGTAGTGTATCTTTGAAAATACCTTATAATATAACGTAATATGCAGTGTATCATTGAAAATAATTTAGAATATATGGTAATTCTAGTCTATCAATGAAAATACCTTATATTATAACGTAATATGCAGTGTATCATTGAAAATACCTTATAATACGTAGTAGTTTATCATTGAAAATACCTTATAATATAACGTAATATGCAGTGTATCATTGAAAATACCTTATAATATAACGTAATATGCAGTGTATCATTGAAAATACCTTATAATATAACGTAATATGCAGTGTATCATTGAAAATACCTTATAATATAACGTAATATGCAGTGTATCATTGAAAATACCTTCCCATATAACGTAATATGCAGTGTATCATTGAAAATACCTTATAATATATCGTAATTTGTAGTGTATCATTGAAAATACCTTCTCATATAACGTAATATGCAGTGTATCATTGAAAATACCTTATAATATATCGTAATTTGTAGTGTATCAATGAAAATACCTTCTCATATAACGTAATATGCAGTGTATCATTGAAAATACCTTATAATATATCGTTATTTGTAGTGTATCTTTGAAAATACCTTATAATATAACGTAATATGCAGTGTATCATTAAAAATACCTTATAATATAACGTAATATGCAGTGTATCATTGAAAATAATGTAGAATATATGGTAATTCTAGTCTATCAATGAAAATACCTTATAATATAACGTAATATGCAGTGTATCATTGAAAATACCTTATAATACGTAGTAGTTTATCATTGAAAATACCTTATAATATAACGTAATATGCAGTGTATCATTGAAAATACCTTATAATATAACGTAATATGCAGTGTATCATTGAAAATACCTTATAATATAACGTAATATGCAGTGTATCATTGAAAATACCTTCCCATATAACGTAATATGCAGTGTATCATTGAAAATACCTTATAATATATCGTAATTTGTAGTGTATCAATGAAAATACCTTCTCATATAACGTAATATGCAGTGTATCATTGAAAATACCTTATAATATATCGTTATTTGTAGTGTATCTTTGAAAATACCTTATAATATAACGTAATATGCAGTGTATCATTGAAAATACCTTATGATATAACGTAATTTGTAGTGTATCATTGAAAATACCTCATAATATATAGTAGTTTATCATTGAAAATACCTTATAATATATAGTAGTCTATCATTGAAAATACCTTATAATATAATGTAATATGCAGTGTATCATTGAAAATACCTTATAATATAACGTAATATGCAGTGTATCATTGAAGATACCTTATAATATATCGTAATTTGTAGTGTATCAATGTAAATACCTTACATTATAACGTAATATGCAGTGTATCATTGAAAATACCTTACAATATATCGTAATTTGTAGTGTATCAATGAAAATACCTTCTCATATAACGTAATATGCAGTGTATCATTGAAAATACCTTATAATATATCGTTATTTGTAGTGTATCTTTGAAAATACCTTATAATATAACGTAATATGCAGTGTATCATTGAAAATACCTTATAATATAACGTAATATGCAGTGTATCATTGAAAATACCTTCCCATATAACGTAATATGCAGTGTATCATTGAAAATACCTTATAATATAACGTAATATGCTGTGTATCATTGAAAATACCTTATAATATAACGTAATATGCAGTGTATCATTGAAAATACCTTATAATATATCGTAATTTGTAGTGTATCATTGAAAATACCTTATAGTATAACGTAATATGCAGTGTATCATTGAAAATACCTCATAATATAACGTAATATGCAGTGTATCATTGAAAATACCTTATAATATAACGTAATATGCAGTGTATCATTGAAAATACCATAGAATATATGGTAATTCTAGTCTATCAATGAAAATACCTTATAATATAACGTAATATGCAGTGTATAATTGAAAATACCTCATAATATAACGTAATATGCAGTGTATCATTGAAAATACCTTATAATATAACGTAATATGCAGTGTATCATTGAAAATACCTTCCCATATAACGTAATATGCAGTGTATCATTGAAAATACCTTAGAATATATGGTAATTCTTGTCTATCAATGAAAATACCTTCCCATATAACGTAATATGCAGTGTATCATTGAAAATACCTTATAATATAACGTAATATGCAGTGTATCATTGAAAATACCTTATAATATAACGGAATATGCAGTGTATCATTGAAAATACCTTCCCATATTACGTAATATGCAGTGTATCATTGAAAATACCTTATAATATAACGTAATATGCAGTGTATCATTGAAAATACCTTCCCATATAACGTAATATGCAGTGTATCATTGAAAATACCTTATAATACGTAGTAGTTTATCATTAAAAATACCTAATAATATAACGTAATATGCAGTGTATCATTGAAAATACATTATAATATAACGTAATATGCAGTGTATCATTGAAAATACCTCATAATATAACGTAATATGCAGTGTATCATTGAAAATACCTTATAATATAACGTAATATGCAGTGTATCATTGAAAATACCTTCCCATATAACGTAATATGCAGTGTATCATTGAAAATACCTTAGAATATATGGTAATTCTTGTCTATCAATGAAAATACCTTCCCATATAACGTAATATGCAGTGTATCATTGAAAATACCTTATAATATAACGTAATATGCAGTGTATCATTGAAGATACCTTATAATATATCGTAATTTGTAGTGTATCAATGAAAATACCTTACATTATAACGTAATATGCAGTGTATCATTGAAAATACCTTATAATACGTAGTAGTTTATCATTGAAAATACCTTATAATATAACGTAATATGCAGTGTATCATTGAAGATACCTTATAATATATCGTAATTTGTAGTGTATCAATGAAAATACCTTCTCATATAACGTAATATGCACTGTATCATTGAAAATACCTTATAATATATCGTAATTTGTAGTGTATCATTGAAAATACCTTATAATATAACGTAATATGCAGTGTATCATTGAAAATACCTTATAATATAACGTAATATGCAGTGTATCATTGAAAATACCTTAGAATATATCGTAATGTGTAGTGTATCAATGAAAATACCTTCTCATATAACGTAATATGCAGTGTATCATTGAAAATACCTTATAATATATCGTTATTTGTAGTGTATCTTTGAAAATACCTTATAATATAACGTAATATGCAGTGTATCATTGAAAATACCTTATAATATAACGTAATATGCAGTGTATCATTGAAAATACCTTATGATATAACGTAATATGCAGTGTATCATTGAAAATACCTTATAATACGTAGTAGTTTATCATTGAAAGTACCTTATAATATAACGTAATATGCAGTGTATCATTGAAAATACCATAGAATATATGGTAATTCTAGTCTATCAATGAAAATACCTTATAATATAACGTAATATGCAGTGTATCATTGAAAATACCTTAGAATATATGGTAATTCTTGTCTATCAATGAAAATACCTTCCCATATAACGTAATATGCAGTGTATCATTGAAAATACCTTATAATACGTAGTAGTTTATCATTGAAAATACCTTATAATATAACGTAATATGCAGTATATCATTGAAAATACCTTCCCATATAACGTAATATGCAGTGTATCATTGAAGGTACCTTATAATATATCGTAATTTGTAGTGTATCAATGAAAATACCTTCTCATATAACGTAATATGCAGTGTATCATTGAAAATACCTTATAATATATCGTTATTTGTAGTGTATCTTTGAAAATACCTTATAATATAACGTAATATGCAGTGTATCATTAAAAATACCTTATAATATAACGTAATATGCAGTGTATCATTGAAAATAATGTAGAATATATGGTAATTCTAGTCTATCAATGAAAATACCTTATAATATAACGTAATATGCAGTGTATCATTGAAAATACCTTATAATATATCGTAATTTGTAGTGTATCAATGAAAATACCTTCTCATATAACGTAATATGCAGTGTATCATTGAAAATACCTTATAATATATCGTTATTTGTAGTGTATCTTTGAAAATACCTTATAATATAACGTAATATGCAGTGTATCATTGAAAATACCTTATAATACGTAGTTGTTTATCATTAAAAATACCTTATAATATAACGTAATATGCAGTGTATCATTGAAAATACCTTATAATATAACGTAATATGCAGTGTATCATTGAAAATACCTTCCCATATAACGTAATATGCAGTGTATCATTGAAAATACCTTAGAATATATGGTAATTCTTGTCTATCAATGAAAATACCTTCCCATATAACGTAATATGCAGTGTATCATTGAAAATACCTTAGAATATATGGTAATTCTTGTCTATCAATGAAAATACCTTCCCATATAACGTAATATGCAGTGTATCATTGAAAATACCTTATAATACGTAGTAGTTTATCATTAAAAATACCTAATAATATAACGTAATATGCAGTGTATCATTGAAAATACATTATAATATAACGTAATATGCAGTGTATCATTGAAAATACCTCATAATATAACGTAATATGCAGTGTATCATTGAAAATACCTTATAATATAACGTAATATGCAGTGTATCATTGAAAATACCTTCCCATATAACGTAATATGCAGTGTATCATTGAAAATACCTTATAATATAACGTAATATGCAGTGTATCATTAAAAATACCTTATAATATAACGTAATATGCAGTGTATCATTGAAAATAATTTAGAATATATGGTAATTCTAGTCTATCAATGAAAATACCTTATAATATAACGTAATATGCAGTGTATCATTGAAAATACCTTATAATATATCGTAATTTGTAGTGTATCAATGAAAATACCTTCTCATATAACGTAATATGCAGTGTATCATTGAAAATACCTTATAATATATCGTTATTTGTAGTGTATCTTTGAAAATACCTTATAATATAACGTAATATGCAGTGTATCATTGAAAATACCTTATAATACGTAGTTGTTTATCATTAAAAATACCTTATAATATAACGTAATATGCAGTGTATCATTGAAAATACCTTATAATATAACGTAATATGCAGTGTATCATTGAAAATACCTTCCCATATAACGTAATATGCAGTGTATCATTGAAAATACCTTAGAATATATGGTAATTCTTGTCTATCAATGAAAATACCTTCCCATATAACGTAATATGCAGTGTATCATTGAAAATACCTTATAATATAACGTAATATGCAGTGTATCATTGAAAATACCTTATAATATAACGTAATATGCAGTGTATCATTGAAAATACCTTCCCATATTACGTAATATGCAGTGTATCATTGAAAATACCTTATAATATAACGTAATATGCAGTGTATCATTGAAAATACCTTCCCATATAACGTAATATGCAGTGTATCATTGAAAATACCTTATAATACGTAGTAGTTTATCATTAAAAATACCTAATAATATAACGTAATATGCAGTGTATCATTGAAAATACCTTATAATATAACGTAATATGCAGTGTATCATTGAAAATACCTCATAATATAACGTAATATGCAGTGTATCATTGAAAATACCTTATAATATAACGTAATATGCAGTGTATCATTGAAAATACCTTCCCATATAACGTAATATGCAGTGTATCATTGAAAATACCTTAGAATATATGGTAATTCTTGTCTATCAATGAAAATACCTTCCCATATAACGTAATATGCAGTGTATCATTGAAAATACCTTATAATATAACGTAATATGCAGTGTATCATTGAAGATACCTTATAATATATCGTAATTTGTAGTGTATCAATGAAAATACCTTACATTATAACGTAATATGCAGTGTATCATTGAAAAAACCTTATAATACGTAGTAGTTTATCATTGAAAATACCTTATAATATAACGTAATATGCAGTGTATCATTGAAAATACCTTCCCATATAACGTAATATGCAGTGTATCATTGAAGGTACGTTATAATATATCGTAATTTGTAGTGTATCAATGAAAATACCTTCTCATATAACGTAATATGCAGTGTATCATTGAAAATACCTTATAATATATCGTTATTTGTAGTGTATCATTGAAAATACCTTATAATACGTAGTAGTTTATCATTGAAAATACCTTATAATATAACGTAATATGCAGTGTATCATTGAAAATACCTTATAATATAACGTAATATGCAGTGTATCATTGAAAATACCTTATAATATAACGTAATATGCAGTGTATCATTGAAAATACCTTATAATATAACGTAATATGCAGTGTATCATTGAAAATACCTTATAATATATCGTAATTTGTAGTGTATCAATGAAAATACCTTCTCATATAACGTAATATGCAGTGTATCATTGAAAATACCTTATAATATATCGTTATTTGTAGTGTATCTTTGAAAATACCTTATAATATAACGTAATATGCAGTGTATCATTGAAAATACCTTATGATATAACGTAATTTGTAGTGTATCATTGAAAATACCTTATAATATAACGTAATATGCAGTGTATCATTGAAAATACCTTATAATATAACGTAATATGCTGTGTATCATTGAAAATACCTTATAATATAACGTAATATGCAGTGTATCATTGAAAATACCTTCCCATATAACGTAATATGCAGTGTATCATTGAAAATACCTTATAATATAACGTAATATGCAGTGTATCATTGAAAATACCTTATAATATAACGTAATATGCAGTGTATCATTGAAAATTCCTTCCCATATAACGTAATATGCAGTGTATCATTGAAAATACCTTATAATATATCGTAATTTGTAGTGTATCAATGAAAATACCTTCTCATATAACGTAATATGCAGTGTATCATTGAAAATACCTTATAATATATCGTTATTTGTAGTGTATCTTTGAAAATACCTTATAATATAACGTAATATGCAGTGTATCATTGAAAATACCTTATGATATAACGTAATTTGTAGTGTATCATTGAAAATACCTCATAATATATAGTAGTTTATCATTGAAAATACCTTATAATATATAGTAGTCTATCATTGAAAATACCTTATAATATAATGTAATATGCAGTGTATCATTGAAAATACCTTATAATATAACGTAATATGCAGTGTATCATTGAAGATACCTTATAATATATCGTAATTTGTAGTGTATCAATGAAAATACCTTACATTATAACGTAATATGCAGTGTATCATTGAAAATACCTTATAATACGTAGTAGTTTATCATTGAAAATACCTTATAATATAACGTAATATGCAGTGTATCATTGAAAATACCTTATAATATAACGGAATATGCAGTGTATCATTGAAAATACCTTCCCATATTACGTAATATGCAGTGTATCATTGAAAATACCTTATAATATAACGTAATATGCAGTGTATCATTGAAAATACCTTCCCATATAACGTAATATGCAGTGTATCATTGAAAATACCTTATAATACGTAGTAGTTTATCATTAAAAATACCTAATAATATAACGTAATATGCAGTGTATCATTGAAAATACATTATAATATAACGTAATATGCAGTGTATCATTGAAAATACCTCATAATATAACGTAATATGCAGTGTATCATTGAAAATACCTTATAATATAACGTAATATGCAGTGTATCATTGAAAATACCTTCCCATATAACGTAATATGCAGTGTATCATTGAAAATACCTTAGAATATATGGTAATTCTTGTCTATCAATGAAAATACCTTCCCATATAACGTAATATGCAGTGTATCATTGAAAATACCTTATAATATAACGTAATATGCAGTGTATCATTGAAGATACCTTATAATATATCGTAATTTGTAGTGTATCAATGAAAATACCTTACATTATAACGTAATATGCAGTGTATCATTGAAAATACCTTATAATACGTAGTAGTTTATCATTGAAAATACCTTATAATATAACGTAATATGCAGTGTATCATTGAAGATACCTTATAATATATCGTAATTTGTAGTGTATCAATGAAAATACCTTCTCATATAACGTAATATGCACTGTATCATTGAAAATACCTTATAATATATCGTTATTTGTAGTGTATCTTTGAAAATACCTTATAATATAACGTAATATGCAGTGTATCATTGAAAATACCTTATAATATAACGTAATATGCAGTGTATCATTGAAAATACCTTATAATATATCGTAATGTGTAGTGTATCAATGAAAATACCTTCTCATATAACGTAATATGCAGTGTATCATTGAAAATACCTTATAATATATCGTTATTTGTAGTGTATCTTTGAAAATACCTTATAATATAACGTAATATGCAGTGTATCATTGAAAATACCTTATAATATAACGTAATATGCAGTGTATCATTGAAAATACCTTATGATATAACGTAATATGCAGTGTATCATTGAAAATACCTTATAATACGTAGTAGTTTATCATTGAAAATACCTTATAATATAACGTAATATGCAGTGTATCATTGAAAATACCATAGAATATATGGTAATTCTAGTCTATCAATGAAAATACCTTATAATATAACGTAATATGCAGTGTATCATTGAAAATACCTTAGAATATATGGTAATTCTTGTCTATCAATGAAAATACCTTCCCATATAACGTAATATGCAGTGTATCATTGAAAATACCTTATAATACGTAGTAGTTTATCATTGAAAATACCTTATAATATAACGTAATATGCAGTATATCATTGAAAATACCTTCCCATATAACGTAATATGCAGTGTATCATTGAAGGTACCTTATAATATATCGTAATTTGTAGTGTATCAATGAAAATACCTTCTCATATAACGTAATATGCAGTGTATCATTGAAAATACCTTATAATATATCGTTATTTGTAGTGTATCTTTGAAAATACCTTATAATATAACGTAATATGCAGTGTATCATTAAAAATACCTTATAATATAACGTAATATGCAGTGTATCATTGAAAATACCTTAGAATATATGGTAATTCTAGTCTATCAATGAAAATACCTTATAATATAACGTAATATGCAGTGTATCATTGAAAATACCTTATAATATATCGTAATTTGTAGTGTATCAATGAAAATACCTTCTCATATAACGTAATATGCAGTGTATCATTGAAAATACCTTATAATATATCGTTATTTGTAGTGTATCTTTGAAAATACCTTATAATATAACGTAATATGCAGTGTATCATTGAAAATACCTTATAATACGTAGTTGTTTATCATTAAAAATACCTTATAATATAACGTAATATGCAGTGTATCATTGAAAATACCTTATAATATAACGTAATATGCAGTGTATCATTGAAAATACCTTCCCATATAACGTAATATGCAGTGTATCATTGAAAATACCTTAGAATATATGGTAATTCTTGTCTATCAATGAAAATACCTTCCCATATAACGTAATATGCAGTGTATCATTGAAAATACCTTATAATATAACGTAATATGCAGTGTATCATTGAAAATACCTTATAATATAACGTAATATGCAGTGTATCATTGAAAATACCTTCCCATATTACGTAATATGCAGTGTATCATTGAAAATACCTTATAATATAACGTAATATGCAGTGTATCATTGAAAATACCTTCCCATATAACGTAATATGCAGTGTATCATTGAAAATACCTTATAATAAGTAGTAGTTTATCATTAAAAATACCTAATAAT
Organism: Lasioglossum lativentre; assembly: GCA_916610255.1. Lineage (NCBI taxonomy): Eukaryota > Metazoa > Arthropoda > Insecta > Hymenoptera > Halictidae > Lasioglossum > Lasioglossum lativentre. The sequence goes on from CAKAJI010000876.1 coordinate 30,546, forward strand.
ATAACGTAATATGCAGTGTATCATTGAAAATACATTATAATATAACGTAATATGCAGTGTATCATTGAAAATACCTCATAATATAACGTAATATGCAGTGTATCATTGAAAATACCTTATAATATAACGTAATATGCAGTGTATCATTGAAAATACCTTCCCATATAACGTAATATGCAGTGTATCATTGAAAATACCTTATAATATAACGTAATATGCAGTGTATCATTAAAAATACCTTATAATATAACGTAATATGCAGTGTATCATTGAAAATAATTTAGAATATATGGTAATTCTAGTCTATCAATGAAAATACCTTATAATATAACGTAATATGCAGTGTATCATTGAAAATACCTTATAATATATCGTAATTTGTAGTGTATCAATGAAAATACCTTCTCATATAACGTAATATGCAGTGTATCATTGAAAATACCTTATAATATATCGTTATTTGTAGTGTATCTTTGAAAATACCTTATAATATAACGTAATATGCAGTGTATCATTGAAAATACCTTATAATACGTAGTTGTTTATCATTAAAAATACCTTATAATATAACGTAATATGCAGTGTATCATTGAAAATACCTTATAATATAACGTAATATGCAGTGTATCATTGAAAATACCTTCCCATATAACGTAATATGCAGTGTATCATTGAAAATACCTTAGAATATATGGTAATTCTTGTCTATCAATGAAAATACCTTCCCATATAACGTAATATGCAGTGTATCATTGAAAATACCTTATAATATAACGTAATATGCAGTGTATCATTGAAAATACCTTATAATATAACGTAATATGCAGTGTATCATTGAAAATACCTTCCCATATTACGTAATATGCAGTGTATCATTGAAAATACCTTATAATATAACGTAATATGCAGTGTATCATTGAAAATACCTTCCCATATAACGTAATATGCAGTGTATCATTGAAAATACCTTATAATACGTAGTAGTTTATCATTAAAAATACCTAATAATATAACGTAATATGCAGTGTATCATTGAAAATACATTATAATATAACGTAATATGCAGTGTATCATTGAAAATACCTCATAATATAACGTAATATGCAGTGTATCATTGAAAATACCTTATAATATAACGTAATATGCAGTGTATCATTGAAAATACCTTCCCATATAACGTAATATGCAGTGTATCATTGAAAATACCTTAGAATATATGGTAATTCTTGTCTATCAATGAAAATACCTTCCCATATAACGTAATATGCAGTGTATCATTGAAAATACCTTATAATATAACGTAATATGCAGTGTATCATTGAAGATACCTTATAATATATCGTAATTTGTAGTGTATCAATGAAAATACCTTACATTATAACGTAATATGCAGTGTATCATTGAAAAAACCTTATAATACGTAGTAGTTTATCATTGAAAATACCTTATAATATAACGTAATATGCAGTGTATCATTGAAAATACCTTCCCATATAACGTAATATGCAGTGTATCATTGAAGGTACGTTATAATATATCGTAATTTGTAGTGTATCAATGAAAATACCTTCTCATATAACGTAATATGCAGTGTATCATTGAAAATACCTTATAATATATCGTTATTTGTAGTGTATCATTGAAAATACCTTATAATACGTAGTAGTTTATCATTGAAAATACCTTATAATATAACGTAATATGCAGTGTATCATTGAAAATACCTTATAATATAACGTAATATGCAGTGTATCATTGAAAATACCTTATAATATAACGTAATATGCAGTGTATCATTGAAAATACCTTATAATATAACGTAATATGCAGTGTATCATTGAAAATACCTTATAATATATCGTAATTTGTAGTGTATCAATGAAAATACCTTCTCATATAACGTAATATGCAGTGTATCATTGAAAATACCTTATAATATATCGTTATTTGTAGTGTATCTTTGAAAATACCTTATAATATAACGTAATATGCAGTGTATCATTGAAAATACCTTATGATATAACGTAATTTGTAGTGTATCATTGAAAATACCTTATAATATAACGTAATATGCAGTGTATCATTGAAAATACCTTATAATATAACGTAATATGCTGTGTATCATTGAAAATACCTTATAATATAACGTAATATGCAGTGTATCATTGAAAATACCTTCCCATATAACGTAATATGCAGTGTATCATTGAAAATACCTTATAATATAACGTAATATGCAGTGTATCATTGAAAATACCTTATAATATAACGTAATATGCAGTGTATCATTGAAAATTCCTTCCCATATAACGTAATATGCAGTGTATCATTGAAAATACCTTATAATATATCGTTATTTGTAGTGTATCTTTGAAAATACCTTATAATATAACGTAATATGCAGTGTATCATTGAAAATACCTTATGATATAACGTAATTTGTAGTGTATCATTGAAAATACCTCATAATATATAGTAGTTTATCATTGAAAATACCTTATAATATATAGTAGTCTATCATTGAAAATACCTTATAATATAATGTAATATGCAGTGTATCATTGAAAATACCTTATAATATAACGTAATATGCAGTGTATCATTGAAGATACCTTATAATATATCGTAATTTGTAGTGTATCAATGAAAATACCTTACATTATAACGTAATATGCAGTGTATCATTGAAAATACCTTATAATACGTAGTAGTTTATCATTGAAAATACCTTATAATATAACGTAATATGCAGTGTATCATTGAAAATACCTTCCCATATAACGTAATATGCAGTGTATCATTGAAGGTACCTTATAATATATCGTAATTTGTAGTGTATCAATGAAAATACCTTCTCATATAACGTAATATGCAGTGTATCATTGAAAATACCTTATAATATATCGTTATTTGTAGTGTATCTTTGAAAATACCTTATAATATAACGTAATATGCAGTGTATCATTAAAAATACCTTATAATATAACGTAATATGCAGTGTATCATTGAAAATAATTTAGAATATATGGTAATTCTAGTCTATCAATGAAAATACCTTATAATATAACGTAATATGCAGTGTATCATTGAAAATACCTTATAATACGTAGTAGTTTATCATTGAAAATACCTTATAATATAACGTAATATGCAGTGTATCATTGAAAATACCTTATAATATAACGTAATATGCAGTGTATCATTGAAAATACCTTATAATATAACGTAATATGCAGTGTATCATTGAAAATACCTTATAATATAACGTAATATGCAGTGTATCATTGTAAATACCTTATAATATACCGTAATATGCTGTGTATCATTGAAAATACCGTATAATATAACGTAATATGCAGTGTATCATTGAAAATACCTTCCCATATAACGTAATATGCAGTGTATCATTGAAAATACCTTATAATATAACGTAATATGCAGTGTATCATTGAAAATACCTTATAATATATCGTTATTTGTAGTGTATCTTTGAAAATACCTTATAATATAACGTAATATGCAGTGTATCATTAAAAATACCTTATAATATAACGTAATATGCAGTGTATCATTGAAAATAATTTAGAATATATGGTAATTCTAGTCTATCAATGAAAATACCTTATAATATAACGTAATATGCAGTGTATCATTGAAAATACCTTATAATACGTAGTAGTTTATCATTGAAAATACCTTATAATATAACGTAATATGCAGTGTATCATTGAAAATACCTTATAATATAACGTAATATGCAGTGTATCATTGAAAATACCTTATAATATAACGTAATATGCAGTGTATCATTGAAAATACCTTATAATATAACGTAATATGCAGTGTATCATTGAAAATACCTTATAATACGTAGTAGTTTATCATTAAAAATACCTAATAATATAACGTAATATGCAGTGTATCATTGAAAATACATTATAATATAACGTAATATGCAGTGTATCATTGAAAATACCTCATAATATAACGTAATATGCAGTGTATCATTGAAAATACCTTATAATATAACGTAATATGCAGTGTATCATTGAAAATACCTTCCCATATAACGTAATATGCAGTGTATCATTGAAAATACCTTATAATATAACGTAATATGCAGTGTATCATTAAAAATTACCTTATAATATAACGTAATATGCAGTGTATCATTGAAAATAATTTAGAATATATGGTAATTCTAGTCTATCAATGAAAATACCTTATAATATAACGTAATATGCAGTGTATCATTGAAAATACCTTATAATATATCGTAATTTGTAGTGTATCAATGAAAATACCTTCTCATATAACGTAATATGCAGTGTATCATTGAAAATACCTTATAATATATCGTTATTTGTAGTGTATCTTTGAAAATACCTTATAATATAACGTAATATGCAGTGTATCATTGAAAATACCTTATAATACGTAGTTGTTTATCATTAAAAATACCTTATAATATAACGTAATATGCAGTGTATCATTGAAAATACCTTATAATATAACGTAATATGCAGTGTATCATTGAAAATACCTTCCCATATAACGTAATATGCAGTGTATCATTGAAAATACCTTAGAATATATGGTAATTCTTGTCTATCAATGAAAATACCTTCCCATATAACGTAATATGCAGTGTATCATTGAAAATACCTTATAATATAACGTAATATGCAGTGTATCATTGAAAATACCTTATAATATAACGTAATATGCAGTGTATCATTGAAAATACCTTCCCATATTACGTAATATGCAGTGTATCATTGAAAATACCTTATAATATAACGTAATATGCAGTGTATCATTGAAAATACCTTCCCATATAACGTAATATGCAGTGTATCATTGAAAATACCTTATAATACGTAGTAGTTTATCATTAAAAATACCTAATAATATAACGTAATATGCAGTGTATCATTGAAAATACATTATAATATAACGTAATATGCAGTGTATCATTGAAAATACCTCATAATATAACGTAATATGCAGTGTATCATTGAAAATACCTTATAATATAACGTAATATGCAGTGTATCATTGAAAATACCTTCCCATATAACGTAATATGCAGTGTATCATTGAAAATACCTTAGAATATATGGTAATTCTTGTCTATCAATGAAAATACCTTCCCATATAACGTAATATGCAGTGTATCATTGAAAATACCTTATAATATAACGTAATATGCAGTGTATCATTGAAGATACCTTATAATATATCGTAATTTGTAGTGTATCAATGAAAATACCTTACATTATAACGTAATATGCAGTGTATCATTGAAAAAACCTTATAATACGTAGTAGTTTATCATTGAAAATACCTTATAATATAACGTAATATGCAGTGTATCATTGAAAATACCTTCCCATATAACGTAATATGCAGTGTATCATTGAAGGTACGTTATAATATATCGTAATTTGTAGTGTATCAATGAAAATACCTTCTCATATAACGTAATATGCAGTGTATCATTGAAAATACCTTATAATATATCGTTATTTGTAGTGTATCATTGAAAATACCTTATAATACGTAGTAGTTTATCATTGAAAATACCTTATAATATAACGTAATATGCAGTGTATCATTGAAAATACCTTATAATATAACGTAATATGCAGTGTATCATTGAAAATACCTTATAATATAACGTAATATGCAGTGTATCATTGAAAATACCTTATAATATAACGTAATATGCAGTGTATCATTGAAAATACCTTATAATATATCGTAATTTGTAGTGTATCAATGAAAATACCTTCTCATATAACGTAATATGCAGTGTATCATTGAAAATACCTTATAATATATCGTTATTTGTAGTGTATCTTTGAAAATACCTTATAATATAACGTAATATGCAGTGTATCATTGAAAATACCTTATGATATAACGTAATTTGTAGTGTATCATTGAAAATACCTTATAATATAACGTAATATGCAGTGTATCATTGAAAATACCTTATAATATAACGTAATATGCAGTGTATCATTGAAAATACCTTATAATATAACGTAATATGCAGTGTATCATTGAAAATACCTTCCCATATAACGTAATATGCAGTGTATCATTGAAAATACCTTATAATATAACGTAATATGCAGTGTATCATTGAAAATACCTTATAATATAACGTAATATGCAGTGTATCATTGAAAATTCCTTCCCATATAACGTAATATGCAGTGTATCATTGAAAATACCTTATAATATATCGTAATTTGTAGTGTATCAATGAAAATACCTTCTCATATAACGTAATATGCAGTGTATCATTGAAAATACCTTATAATATATCGTTATTTGTAGTGTATCTTTGAAAATACCTTATAATATAACGTAATATGCAGTGTATCATTGAAAATACCTTATGATATAACGTAATTTGTAGTGTATCATTGAAAATACCTCATAATATATAGTAGTTTATCATTGAAAATACCTTATAATATATAGTAGTCTATCATTGAAAATACCTTATAATATAACGTAATATGCAGTGTATCATTGAAAATACCTTATAATATATCGTAATTTGTAGTGTATCAATGAAAATACCTTCTCATATAACGTAATATGCAGTGTATCATTGAAAATACCTTAGAATATATGGTAATTTGTAGTGTATCATTGAAACTACCTTGTAATATATAGTAGTTTATCATTGAAAATACCTTATAATATAACGTAATATGCAATGTATCATTGAAAATAGCTTCCCATATAACGTAATATGCAGTGTATCATTGAAAATACCTTAGAATATATAGTAATTATAGGAATATATGGTAATTCTTGTCTATCAATGAAAATACCTTCCCATATAACGTAATATGCAGTGTATCATTGAAAATACCTTATAATATAACGTAATATGCAGTGTATCATTGAAAATACCTTATAATATAACGTAATATGCAGTGTATCATTGAAAATACCTTCCCATATAACGTAATATGCAGTGTATCATTGAAAATACCTTATAATACGTAGTAGTTTATCATTAAAAATACCTTATAATATAACGTAATATGCAGTGTATCATTGAAAATACATTATAATATAACGTAATATGCAGTGTATCATTGAAAATACCTCATAATATAACGTAATATGCAGTGTATCATTGAAAATACCTTATAATATAACGTAATATGCAGTGTATCATTGAAAATACCTTCCCATATAACGTAATATGCAGTGTATCATTGAAAATACCTTAGAATATATGGTAATTCTTGTCTATCAATGAAAATACCTTCCCATATAACGTAATATGCAGTGTATCATTGAAAATACCTTCCCATATAACGTAATATGCAGTGTATCATTGAAAATACCTTATAATATATCGTAATGTGTAGTGTATCAATGAAAATACCTTCTCATATAACGTAATATGCAGTGTATCATTGAAAATACCTTATAATATACCGTTATTTGTAGTGTATCTTTGAAAATACCTTATAATATAACGTAATATGCAGTGTATCATTGAAAATACCTTCCCATATAACATAATATGCAGTGTATCATTGAAGATACCTTATAATATATCGTAATTTGTAGTGTATCAATGAAAATACCTTCTCATATAACGTAATATGCACTGTATCATTGAAAATACCTTATAATATAACGTAATATGCAGTATATCATTGAAAATACCTTATAATATATCGTTATTTGTAGTGTATCTTTGAAAATACCTTATAATATAACGTAATATGCAGTGTATCATTGAAAATACCTTATAATACGTAGTAGTTTATCATTGAAAGTACCTTATAATATAACGTAATATGCAGTGTATCATTGAAAATACCATAGAATATATGGTAATTCTAGTCTATCAATGAAAATACCTTATAATATAACGTAATATGCAGTGTATCATTGAAAATACCTTAGAATATATGGTAATTCTAGTCTATCAATGAAAATACCTTATAATATAACATAATATGCAGTGTATCATTGAAAATACCTTAGAATATATGGTAATTCTTGTCTATCAATGAAAATACCTTCCCATATAACGTAATATGCAGTGTATCATTGAAAATACCTTATAATACGTAGTAGTTTATAATTGAAAATACCTTATAATATAACGTAATATGCAGTATATCATTGAAAATACCTTCCCATATAACGTAATATGCAGTGTATCATTGAAGGTACCTTATAATATATCGTAATTTGTAGTGTATCAATGAAAATACCTTCTCATATAACGTAATATGCAGTGTATCATTGAAAATACCTTATAATATAACGTAATATGCAGTGTATCATTGAAAATACCTTCCCATATAACGTAATATGCAGTGTATCATTGAAAATACCTTATAATATATCGTTATTTGTAGTGTATCAATGAAAATACCTTCTCATATAACGTAATATGCAGTGTATCATTGAAAATACCTTATAATATATCGTTATTTGTAGTGTATCTTTGAAAATACCTTATAATATAACGTAATATGCAGTGTATCATTGAAAATACCTTATGATATAACGTAATTTGTAGTGTATCATTGAAAATACCTTATAATATAACGTAATATGCAGTGTATCATTGAAAATACCTTATAATATAACGTAATATGCTGTGTATCATTGAAAATACCTTATAATATAACGTAATATGCAGTGTATCATTGAAAATACCTTATAATATAACGTAATATGCAGTGTATAATTGAAAATACCTCATAATATAACGTAATATGCAGTGTATCATTGAAAATACCTTATAATATAACGTAATATGCAGTGTATCATTGAAAATACCTTATAATATATCGTAATTTGTAGTGTATCAATGAAAATACCTTCTCATATAACGTAATATGCAGTGTATCATTGAAAATACCTTATAATATATCGTTATTTGTAGTGTATCTTTGAAAATACCTTATAATATAACGTAATATGCAGTGTATCATTGAAAATACCTTATAATACGTAGTAGTTTATCATTAAAAATACCTTATAATATAACGTAATATGCAGTGTATCATTGAAAATACCTTATAATATAACGTAATATGCAGTGTATCATTGAAAATACCTTCCCATATAACGTAATATGCAGTGTATCATTGAAAATACCTTAGAATATATGGTAATTCTTGTCTATCAATGAAAATACCTTCCCATATAACGTAATATGCAGTGTATCATTGAAAATACCTTATAATATAACGTAATATGCAGTGTATCATTGAAAATACCTTATAATATAACGTAATATGCAGTGTATCATTGAAAATACCTTCCCATATAACGTAATATGCAGTGTATCATTGAAAATACCTTATAATACGTAGTAGTTTATCATTAAAAATACCTAATAATATAACGTAATATGCAGTGTATCATTGAAAATACATTATAATATAACGTAATATGCAGTGTATCATTGAAAATACCTCATAATATAACGTAATATGCAGTGTATCATTGAAAATACCTTATAATATAACGTAATATGCAGTGTATCATTGAAAATACCTTCCCATATAACGTAATATGCAGTGTACCATTGAAAATACCTTAGAATATATGGTAATTCTTGTCTATCAATGAAAATACCTTCCCATATAACGTAATATGCAGTGTATCATTGAAAATACCTTCCCATATAACGTAATATGCAGTGTATCATTGAAAATACCTTATAATATATCGTAATGTGTAGTGTATCAATGAAAATACCTTCTCATATAACGTAATATGCAGTGTATCATTGAAAATACCTTATAATATATCGTTATTTGTAGTGTATCTTTGAAAATACCTTATAATATAACGTAATATGCAGTGTATCATTGAAAATACCTTCCCATATAACGTAATATGCAGTGTATCATTGAAGATACATTATAATATATCGTAATTTGTAGTGTATCAATGAAAATACCTTCTCATATAACGTAATATGCAGTGTATCATTGAAAATACCTTATAATATATCGTTATTTGTAGTGTATCTTTGAAAATACCTTATAATATAACGTAATATGCAGTGTATCATTGAAAATACCTTCCCATATAACGTAATATGCAGTGTATCATTGAAAATACCTTATAATATAACGTAATATGCAGTGTATAATTGAAAATACATTATAATATAACGTAATATGCACTGTATCATTGAAAATACCTTATAATATAACGTAATATGCAGAGTATCATTGAAAATTCCTTATAATATATCGTAATTTGTAGTGTATCATTGAAAATACATTCTCATATAACGTAATATGCAGTGTATCATTGAAAATACCTTATAATATATCGTTATTTGTAGTGTATCTTTGAAAATACCTTATAATATAACGTAATATGCAGTGTATCATTGAAAATACCTTATAATACGTAGTAGTTTATCATTAAAAATACCTTATAATATAACGTAATATGCAGTGTATCATTGAAAATACCTTATAATATAACGTAATATGCAGTGTATCATTGAAAATACCTTCCCATATAACGTAATATGCAGTGTATCATTGAAAATACCTTATAATATAACGTAATATGCAGTGTATCATTGAAAATACCTTATAATATAACGTAATATGCAGTGTATCATTGAAAATACCTTCCCATATAACGTAATATGCAGTGTATCATTGAAAATACCTTATAATATATCGTAATTTTTTAGTGTATCAATGAAAATACCTTTCTCATATAACGTAATATGCAGTGTATCATTGAAAATACCTTATAATTATATCGTTATTTGTAGTGTATCTTTGAAAATACCTTATAATATAAACGTAATATGCAGTGTATCATTGAAAATACCTTATAATACGTAGTAGTTTATCATTGAAAATACCTTATAATATAACGTAATATGCAGTGTATCATTGAAAATACATTATAATATAACGTAATATGCAGTGTATCATTGAAAATACCTCATAATATAACGTAATATGCAGTGTATCATTGAAAATACCTTATATTATAACGTAATATGCAGTGCATCATTGATAATACCTTCCCATATAACGTAATATGCTGTGTATCATTGAAATACCTTAGAATATATGGTAATTCTTGTCTATCAATGAAAATACCTTCCCATATAACGTAATATTGCAGTGTATCATTGCAAATACCTTATAATATAACGTAATATGCAGTATCATTGAAAATACCTTATAATATAACGGAATATGCAGTGTATCATTGAAAATAACTTCCCATATAACGTAATATGCAGTGTATCATTGAAGATACCTTATAATATATCGTAATTTGTAGTGTATCAATGAAAATACCTTCTCATATAACGTAATATGCAGTGTATCATTGAAAATACCTTATAATATATCGTTATTTGTAGTGTATCTTTGAAAATACCTTATAATATAACGTAATATGCAGTGTATCATTGAAAATACCTTATAATACGTAGTAGTTTATTCATTAAAAATACCTTATAATATAACGTAATATGCAGTGTATCATTGAAAATACCTTATAATATAACGTAATATGCAGTGTATCATTGAAAATACCTTCCCATATAACGTAATATGCAGTGTAACATTGAAAATACCTTATAATATAACGTAATATGCAGTGTATCATTGAAAATACCTTATAATATAACGTAATATGCAGTGTATCATTGAAAATACCTTCTCATATAACGTAATATGCAGTGTATCATTGAAAATACCTTATAATATATCGTTAATTGTAGTGTATCAATGAAAATACCTTCTCATATAACGTAATATGCAGTGTAATCATTGAAAATACCTTATAATATATCGTTATTTGTAGTGTATCTTTGAAAATACCTTATAATATAACGTAATATGCAGTGTATCATTGAAAATACCTTATGATATAACGTAATTTGTAGTGTATCATTGAAAATACCTTATAATATAACGTAATAATGCAGTGTATCATTGAAAATACCTTATAATATAACGTAATATGCTGTGTATCATTGAAAATACCTTATAATATAACGTAATATGCAGTGTATCATTGAAAATACCTTATAATATAACGTAATATGCAGTGTATAATTGAAAATACCTCATAATATAACGTAATATGCAGTGTATCATTGAAAATACCTTATAATATAACGTAATATGCAGTGTATCATTGAAAATACCTTATAATATATCGTAATTTGTAGTGTATCAATGAAAATACCTTCTCATAATAACGTAATATGCAGTGTATCATTGAAAATACCTTATAATATATCGTTATTTGTAGTGTATCTTTGAAAATACCTTATAATATAACGTAATATGCAGTGTATCATTGAAAATACCTTATAATACGTAGTAGTTTATCATTAAAAATACCTTATAATATAACGTAATATGCAGTGTATCATTGAAAATACCTTATAATATAACGTAATATGCAGTGTATCATTGAAAATACCTTCCCATAAAACGTAATATGCAGTGTATCATTGAAAATACCTTAGAATATATGGTAATTCTTGTCTATCAATGAAAATACCTTCCCATATAACGTAATATGCAGTGTATCATTGAAAATACCTTATAATATAACGTAATATGCAGTGTATCATTGAAAATACCTTATAATATAACGTAATATGCAGTGTATCATTGAAAATACCTTCCCATATAACGTAATATGCAGTGTATCATTGAAAATACCTTATAATACGTAGTAGTTTATCATTAAAAATACCTAATAATATAACGTAATATGCAGTGTATCATTGAAAATACATTATAATATAACGTAATATGCAGTGTATCATTGAAAATACCTCATAATATAACGTAATATGCAGTGTATCATTGAAAATACCTTATAATATAACGTAATATGCAGTGTATCATTGAAAATACCTTCCCATATAACGTAATATGCAGTGTATCATTGAAAATACCTTAGAATATATGGTAATTCTTGTCTATCAATGAAAATACCTTCCCATATAACGTAATATGCAGTGTATCATTGAAAATACCTTCCCATATAACGTAATATGCAGTGTATCATTGAAAATACCTTATAATATATCGTAATTTGTAGTGTATCAATGAAAATACCTTCTCATATAACGTAATATGCAGTGTATCATTGAAAATACCTTATAATATATCGTTATTTGTAGTGTATCTTTGAAAATACCTTATAATATAACGTAATATGCAGTGTATCATTGAAAATACCTTCCCATATAACGTAATATGCAGTGTATCATTGAAGATACATTATAATATATCGTAATTTGTAGTGTATCAATGAAAATACCTTCTCATATAACGTAATATGCAGTGTATCATTGAAAATACCTTATAATATATCGTTATTTGTAGTGTATCTTTGAAAATACCTTATAATATAACGTAATATGCAGTGTATCATTGAAAATACCTTCCCATATAACGTAATATGCAGTGTATCATTGAAAATACCTTATAATATAACGTAATATGCAGTGTATAATTGAAAATACATCATAATATAACGTAATATGCAGTGTATCATTGAAAATACCTTATAATATAACGTAATATGCAGAGTATCATTGAAAATACCTTATAATATATCGTAATTTGTAGTGTATCAATGAAAATACCTTCTCATATAACGTAATATGCAGTGTATCATTGAAAATACCTTATAATATATCGTTATTTGTAGTGTATCTTTGAAAATACCTTATAATATAACGTAATATGCAGTGTATCATTGAAAATACCTTATAATACGTAGTAGTTTATCATTAAAAATACCTTATAATATAACGTAATATGCAGTGTATCATTGAAAATACCTTATAATATAACGTAATATGCAGTGTATCATTGAAAATACCTTCCCATATAACGTAATATGCAGTGTATCATTGAAAATACCTTATAATATAACGTAATATGCAGTGTATCATTGAAAATACCTTATAATATAACGTAATATGCAGTGTATCATTGAAAATACCTTCCATATAACGTAATATGCAGTGTATCATTGAAAATACCTTATAATATATCGTAATTTGTAGTGTATCAATGAAAATACCTTCTCATATAACGTAATATGCAGTGTATCATTGAAAATACCTTATAATATATCGTTATTTGTAGTGTATCTTTGAAAATACCTTATAATATAACGTAATATGCAGTGTATCATTGAAAATACCTTATAATATAACGTAATATGCAGTGCATCATTGAAAATACCTTCCCATATAACGTAATATGCTGTGTATCATTGAAAATACCTTAGAATATATGGTAATTCTTGTCTATCAATGAAAATACCTTCCCATATAACGTAATATGCAGTGTATCATTGCAAATACCTTATAATATAACGTAATATGCAGTGCATCATTGAAAATACCTTCCCATATAACGTAATATGCTGTGTATCATTGAAAATACCTTAGAATATATGGTAATTCTTGTCTATCAATGAAAATACCTTCCCATATAACGTAATATGCAGTGTATCATTGCAAATACCTTATAATATAACGTAATATGCAGTATCATTGAAAATACCTTATAATATAACGGAATATGCAGTGTATCATTGAAAATAACTTCCCATATAACGTAATATGCAGTGTATCATTGAAGATACCTTATAATATATCGTAATTTGTAGTGTATCAATGAAAATACCTTCTCATATAACGTAATATGCAGTGTATCATTGAAAATACCTTATAATATATCGTTATTTGTAGTGTATCTTTGAAAATACCTTATAATATAACGTAATATGCAGTGTATCATTGAAAATACCTTATAATACGTAGTAGTTTATCATTAAAAATACCTTATAATATAACGTAATATGCAGTGTATCATTGAAAATACCTTATAATATAACGTAATATGCAGTGTATCATTGAAAATACCTTCCCATATAACGTAATATGCAGTGTAACATTGAAAATACCTTATAATATAACGTAATATGCAGTGTATCATTGAAAATACCTTATAATATAACGTAATATGCAGTGTATCATTGAAAATACCTTCCCATATAACGTAATATGCAGTGTATCATTGAAAATACCTTATAATATATCGTAATTTGTAGTGTATCAATGAAAATACCTTCTCATATAACGTAATATGCAGTGTATCATTGAAAATACCTTATAATATATCGTTATTTGTAGTGTATCTTTGAAAATACCTTATAATATAACGTAATATGCAGTGTATCATTGAAAATACCTTATAATACGTAGTAGTTTATCATTGAAAATACCTTATAATATAACGTAATATGCAGTGTATCATTGAAAATACATTATAATATAACGTAATATGCAGTGTATCATTGAAAATACCTCATAATATAACGTAATATGCAGTGTATCATTGAAAATACATTATAATATAACGTAATATGCAGTGTATCATTGAAAATACCTTCCCATATAACGTAATATGCTGTGTATCATTGAAAATACCTTAGAATATATGGTAATTCTTGTCTATCAATGAAAATACCTTCCCATATAACGTAATATGCAGTGTATCATTGCAAATACCTTATAATATATCGTTATTTGTAGTGTATCTTTGAAAATACCTTATAATATAACGTAATATGCAGTGTATCATTGAAAATACCTTATAATACGTAGTAGTTTATCATTGAAAATACCTTATAATATAACGTAATATGCAGTGTATCATTGAAAATACCTTATAATATAACGTAATATGCAGTGTATCATTGAAAATACCTTCCCATATAACGTAATATGCAGTGTATCATTGAAAATACCTCATAATATAACGTAATATGCAGTGTATCATTGAAAATACCTTATAATATAACGTAATATGCAGTGTATCATTGAAAATACCTTCCCATATAACGTAATATGCAGTGTATCATTGAAAATACCTTAGAATATATGGTAATTCTTGTCTATCAATGAAAATACCTTCCCATATAACGTAATATGCAGTGTATCATTGAAAATACCTTCCCATATAACGTAATATGCAGTGTATCATTGAAAATACCTTATAATATAACGTAATGTGTAGTGTATCAATGAAAATACCTTCTCATATAACGTAATATGCAGTGTATCATTGAAAATACCTTATAATATATCGTTATTTGTAGTGTATCTTTGAAAATACCTTATAATATAACGTAATATGCAGTGTATCATTGAAAATACCTTCCCATATAACGTAATATGCAGTGTATCATTGAAGGTACCTTATAATATATCGTAATTTGTAGTGTATCAATGAAAATACCTTCTCATATAACGTAATATGCAGTGTATCATTGAAAATACCTTATAATATAACGTAATATGCAGTGTATCATTGAAAATACCTTCCCATATAACGTAATATGCAGTGTATCATTGAAAATACCTTATAATATATCGTTATTTGTAGTGTATCAATGAAAATACCTTCTCATATAACGTAATATGCAGTGTATCATTGAAAATACCTTATAATATATCGTTATTTGTAGTGTATCTTTGAAAATACCTTATAATATAACGTAATATGCAGTGTATCATTGAAAATACCTTATGATATAACGTAATTTGTAGTGTATCATTGAAAATACCTTATAATATAACGTAATATGCAGTGTATCATTGAAAATACCTTATAATATAACGTAATATGCTGTGTATCATTGAAAATACCTTATAATATAACGTAATATGCAGTGTATCATTGAAAATACCTTATAATATAACGTAATATGCAGTGTATAATTGAAAATACCTCATAATATAACGTAATATGCAGTGTATCATTGAAAATACCTTATAATATAACGTAATATGCAGTGTATCATTGAAAATACCTTATAATATATCGTAATTTGTAGTGTATCAATGAAAATACCTTCTCATATAACGTAATATGCAGTGTATCATTGAAAATACCTTATAATATATCGTTATTTGTAGTGTATCTTTGAAAATACCTTATAATATAACGTAATATGCAGTGTATCATTGAAAATACCTTATAATACGTAGTAGTTTATCATTAAAAATACCTTATAATATAACGTAATATGCAGTGTATCATTGAAAATACCTTATAATATAACGTAATATGCAGTGTATCATTGAAAATACCTTCCCATATAACGTAATATGCAGTGTATCATTGAAAATACCTTAGAATATATGGTAATTCTTGTCTATCAATGAAAATACCTTCCCATATAACGGAATATGCAGTGTATCATTGAAAATAACTTCCCGTATAACGTAATATGCAGTGTATCATTGAAGATACCTTATAATATATCGTAATTTGTAGTGTATCAATGAAAATACCTTCTCATATAACGTAATATGCAGTGTATCATTGAAAATACCTTATAATATATCGTTATTTGTAGTGTATCTTTGAAAATACCTTATAATATAACGTAATATGCAGTGTATCATTGAAAATACCTTATAATACGTAGTAGTTTATCATTAAAAATACCTTATAATATAACGTAATATGCAGTGTATCATTGAAAATACCTTATAATATAACGTAATATGCAGTGTATCATTGAAAATACCTTCCCATATAACGTAATATGCAGTGTATCATTGAAAATACCTTATAATATAACGTAATATGCAGTGTATCATTGAAAATACCTTATAATATAACGTAATATGCAGTGTATCATTGAAAATACCTTCCCATATAACGTAATATGCAGTGTATCATTGAAAATACCTTATAATATATCGTAATTTGTAGTGTATCAATGAAAATACCTTCTCATATAACGTAATATGCAGTGTATCATTGAAAATACCTTATAATATATCGTTATTTGTAGTGTATCTTTGAAAATACCTTATAATATAACGTAATATGCAGTGTATCATTGAAAATACCTTATAATACGTAGTAGTTTATCATTGAAAATACCTTATAATATAACGTAATATGCAGTGTATCATTGAAAATACATTATAATATAACGTAATATGCAGTGTATCATTGAAAATACCTCATAATATAACGTAATATGCAGTGTATCATTGAAAATACCTTATAATATAACGTAATATGCAGTGTATCATTGAAAATACCTTCCCATATAACGTAATATGCAGTGTATCATTGAAAATACCTTATAATATATCGTTATTTGTAGTGTATCTTTGAAAATACCTTATAATATAACGTAATATGCAGTGTATCATTGAAAATACCTTATAATACGTAGTAGTTTATCATTGAAAATACCTTATAATATAACGTAATATGCAGTGTATCATTGAAAATACATTATAATATAACGTAATATGCAGTGTATCATTGAAAATACCTCATAATATAACGTAATATGCAGTGTATCATTGAAAATACCTTATAATATAACGTAATATGCAGTGTATCATTGAAAATACCTTCCCATATAACGTAATATGCTGTGTATCATTGAAAATACCTTAGAATATATGGTAATTCTTGTCTATCAATGAAAATACCTTCCCA
Organism: Lasioglossum lativentre; assembly: GCA_916610255.1. NCBI lineage: Eukaryota > Metazoa > Arthropoda > Insecta > Hymenoptera > Halictidae > Lasioglossum > Lasioglossum lativentre. The sequence continues at coordinate 49,118 of CAKAJI010000876.1, forward strand.
TATAACGTAATATGCAGTGTATCATTGAAAATACCTTATAATATATCGTTATTTGTAGTGTATCTTTGAAAATACCTTATAATATAACGTAATATGCAGTGTATCATTGAAAATACCTTATAATACGTAGTAGTTTATCATTAAAAATACCTTATAATATAACGTAATATGCAGTGTATCATTGAAAATACCTTATAATATAACGTAATATGCAGTGTATCATTGAAAATACCTTCCCATATAACGTAATATGCAGTGTATCATTGAAAATACCTCATAATATAACGTAATATGCAGTGTATCATTGAAAATACCTTATAATATAACGTAATATGCAGTGTATCATTGAAAATACCTTCCCATATAACGTAATATGCAGTGTATCATTGAAAATACCTTAGAATATATGGTAATTCTTGTCTATCAATGAAAATACCTTCCCATATAACGTAATATGCAGTGTATCATTGAAAATACCTTCCCATATAACGTAATATGCAGTGTATCATTGAAAATACCTTATAATATATCGTAATGTGTAGTGTATCAATGAAAATACCTTCTCATATAACGTAATATGCAGTGTATCATTGAAAATACCTTATAATATATCGTTATTTGTAGTGTATCTTTGAAAATACCTTATAATATAACGTAATATGCAGTGTATCATTGAAAATACCTTCCCATATAACGTAATATGCAGTGTATCATTGAAGGTACCTTATAATATATCGTAATTTGTAGTGTATCAATGAAAATACCTTCTCATATAACGTAATATGCAGTGTATCATTGAAAATACCTTATAATATAACGTAATATGCAGTGTATCATTGAAAATACCTTCCCATATAACGTAATATGCAGTGTATCATTGAAAATACCTTATAATATATCGTTATTTGTAGTGTATCAATGAAAATACCTTCTCATATAACGTAATATGCAGTGTATCATTGAAAATACCTTATAATATATCGTTATTTGTAGTGTATCTTTGAAAATACCTTATAATATAACGTAATATGCAGTGTATCATTGAAAATACCTTATAATATAACGTAATTTGTAGTGTATCATTGAAAATACCTTATAATATAACGTAATATGCAGTGTATCATTGAAAATACCTTATAATATAACGTAATATGCTGTGTATCATTGAAAATACCTTATAATATAACGTAATATGCAGTGTATCATTGAAAATACCTTATAATATAACGTAATATGCAGTGTATAATTGAAAATACCTCATAATATAACGTAATATGCAGTGTATCATTGAAAATACCTTATAATATAACGTAATATGCAGTGTATCATTGAAAATACCTTATAATATATCGTAATTTGTAGTGTATCAATGAAAATACCTTCTCATATAACGTAATATGCAGTGTATCATTGAAAATACCTTATAATATATCGTTATTTGTAGTGTATCTTTGAAAATACCTTATAATATAACGTAATATGCAGTGTATCATTGAAAATACCTTATAATACGTAGTAGTTTATCATTAAAAATACCTTATAATATAACGTAATATGCAGTGTATCATTGAAAATACCTTATAATATAACGTAATATGCAGTGTATCATTGAAAATACCTTCCCATATAACGTAATATGCAGTGTATCATTGAAAATACCTTAGAATATATGGTAATTCTTGTCTATCAATGAAAATACCTTCCCATATAACGGAATATGCAGTGTATCATTGAAAATAACTTCCCATATAACGTAATATGCAGTGTATCATTGAAGATACCTTATAATATATCGTAATTTGTAGTGTATCAATGAAAATACCTTCTCATATAACGTAATATGCAGTGTATCATTGAAAATACCTTATAATATATCGTTATTTGTAGTGTATCTTTGAAAATACCTTATAATATAACGTAATATGCAGTGTATCATTGAAAATACCTTATAATACGTAGTAGTTTATCATTAGAAATGCCTTACAATATAACGTAATATGCAGTGTATCATTGAAAATACCTTATAATATAACGTAATATGCAGTGTATCATTGAAAATACCTTCCCATATAACGTAATATGCAGTGTATCATTGAAAATACCTTATAATATAACGTAATATGCAGTGTATCATTGAAAATACCTTATAATATAACGTAATATGCAGTGTATCATTGAAAATACCTTCCCATATAACGTAATATGCAGTGTATCATTGAAAATACCTTATAATATATCGTAATTTGTAGTGTATCAATGAAAATACCTTCTCATATAACGTAATATGCAGTGTATCATTGAAAATACCTTATAATATATCGTTATTTGTAGTGTATCTTTGAAAATACCTTATAATATAACGTAATATGCAGTGTATCATTGAAAATACCTTATAATACGTAGTAGTTTATCATTGAAAATACCTTATAATATAACGTAATATGCAGTGTATCATTGAAAATACATTATAATATAACGTAATATGCAGTGTATCATTGAAAATACCTCATAATATAACGTAATATGCAGTGTATCATTGAAAATACCTTATAATATAACGTAATATGCAGTGTATCATTGAAAATACCTTCCCATATAACGTAATATGCAGTGTATCATTGAAAATACCTTAGAATATATGGTAATTCTTGTCTATCAATGAAAATACCTTCCCATATAACGTAATATGCAGTGTATCATTGAAAATACCTTCCCATATAACGTAATATGCAGTGTATCATTGAAAATACCTTATAATATATCGTTATTTGTAGTGTATCAATGAAAATACCTTCTCATATAACGTAATATGCAGTGTATCATTGAAAATACCTTATAATATAACGTAATATGCAGTGTATCATTGAAAATACCTTCCCATATAACGTAATATGCAGTGTATCATTGAAAATACCTTATAATATATCGTTATTTGTAGTGTATCAATGAAAATACCTTCTCATATAACGTAATATGCAGTGTATCATTGAAAATACCTTATAATATATCGTTATTTGTAGTGTATCTTTGAAAATACCTTATAATATAACGTAATATGCAGTGTATCATTGAAAATACCTTATGATATAACGTAATTTGTAGTGTATCATTGAAAATACCTTATAATATAACGTAATATGCAGTGTATCATTGAAAATACCTTATAATATAACGTAATATGCTGTGTATCATTGAAAATACCTTATAATATAACGTAATATGCAGTGTATCATTGAAAATACCTTATAATATAACGTAATATGCAGTGTATAATTGAAAATACCTCATAATATAACGTAATATGCAGTGTATCATTGAAAATACCTTATAATATAACGTAATATGCAGTGTATCATTGAAAATACCTTATAATATATCGTAATTTGTAGTGTATCAATGAAAATACCTTCTCATATAACGTAATATGCAGTGTATCATTGAAAATACCTTATAATATATCGTTATTTGTAGTGTATCTTTGAAAATACCTTATAATATAACGTAATATGCAGTGTATCATTGAAAATACCTTATAATACGTAGTAGTTTATCATTAAAAATACCTTATAATATAACGTAATATGCAGTGTATCATTGAAAATACCTTATAATATAACGTAATATGCAGTGTATCATTGAAAATACCTTCCCATATAACGTAATATGCAGTGTATCATTGAAAATACCTTAGAATATATGGTAATTCTTGTCTATCAATGAAAATACCTTCCCATATAACGTAATATGCAGTGTATCATTGAAAATACCTTATAATATAACGTAATATGCAGTGTATCATTGAAAATACCTTATAATATAACGTAATATGCAGTGTATCATTGAAAATACCTTCCCATATAACGTAATATGCAGTGTATCATTGAAAATACCTTATAATACGTAGTAGTTTATCATTAAAAATACCTAATAATATAACGTAATATGCAGTGTATCATTGAAAATACATTATAATATAACGTAATATGCAGTGTATCATTGAAAATACCTCATAATATAACGTAATATGCAGTGTATCATTGAAAATACCTTATAATATAACGTAATATGCAGTGTATCATTGAAAATACCTTCCCATATAACGTAATATGCAGTGTATCATTGAAAATACCTTAGAATATATGGTAATTCTTGTCTATCAATGAAAATACCTTCCCATATAACGTAATATGCAGTGTATCATTGAAAATACCTTCCCATATAACGTAATATGCAGTGTATCATTGAAAATACCTTATAATATATCGTAATGTGTAGTGTATCAATGAAAATACCTTCTCATATAACGTAATATGCAGTGTATCATTGAAAATACCTTTTAATATATCGTTATTTGTAGTGTATCTTTGAAAATACCTTATAATATAACGTAATATGCAGTGTATCATTGAAAATACCTTATAATATAACGTAATATGCAGTGTATCATTGAAAATACCTTATAATATAACGTAATATGCAGTGTATCATTGAAAATACCTTATAATATATCGTAATTTGTAGTGTATCAATGAAAATACCTTCTCATATAACGTAATATGCAGTGTATCATTGAAAATACCTTATAATATATCGTTATTTGTAGTGTATCTTTGAAAATACCTTATAATATAACGTAATATGCAGTGTATCATTGAAAATACGTTATGATATAACGTAATTTGTAGTGTATCATTGAAAATACCTTATAATATAACGTAATATGCAGTGTATCATTGAAAATTCCTTATAATATAACGTAATATGCTGTGTATCATTGAAAATACCTTATAATATAACGTAATATGCAGTGTATCATTGAAAATACCTTATAATATAACGTAATATGCAGTGTATAATTGAAAATACCTCATAATATAACGTAATATGCAGTGTATCATTGAAAATACCTTATAATATAACGTAATATGCAGTGTATCATTGAAAATACCTTATAATATATCGTAATTTGTAGTGTATCAATGAAAATACCTTCTCATATAACGTAATATGCAGTGTATCATTGAAAATACCTTATAATATATCGTTATTTGTAGTGTATCTTTGAAAATACCTTATAATATAACGTAATATGCAGTGTATCATTGAAAATACCTTATAATACGTAGTAGTTTATCATTAAAAATACCTTATAATATAACGTAATATGCAGTGTATCATTGAAAATACCTTATAATATAACGTAATATGCAGTGTATCATTGAAAATACCTTCCCATATAACGTAATATGCAGTGTATCATTGAAAATACCTTAGAATATATGGTAATTCTTGTCTATCAATGAAAATACCTTCCCATATAACGTAATATGCAGTGTATCATTGAAAATACCTTATAATATAACGTAATATGCAGTGTATCATTGAAAATACCTTATAATATAACGTAATATGCAGTGTATCATTGAAAATACCTTCCCATATAACGTAATATGCAGTGTATCATTGAAAATACCTTATAATACGTAGTAGTTTATCATTAAAAATACCTAATAATATAACGTAATATGCAGTGTATCATTGAAAATACATTATAATATAACGTAATATGCAGTGTATCATTGAAAATACCTCATAATATAACGTAATATGCAGTGTATCATTGAAAATACCTTATAATATAACGTAATATGCAGTGTATCATTGAAAATACCTTCCCATATAACGTAATATGCAGTGTATCATTGAAAATACCTTAGAATATATGGTAATTCTTGTCTATCAATGAAAATACCTTCCCATATAACGTAATATGCAGTGTATCATTGAAAATACCTTCCCATATAACGTAATATGCAGTGTATCATTGAAAATACCTTATAATATATCGTAATGTGTAGTGTATCAATGAAAATACCTTCTCATATAACGTAATATGCAGTGTATCATTGAAAATACCTTATAATATATCGTTATTTGTAGTGTATCTTTGAAAATACCTTATAATATAACGTAATATGCAGTGTATCATTGAAAATACCTTCCCATATAACGTAATATGCAGTGTATCATTGAAGATACATTATAATATATCGTAATTTGTAGTGTATCAATGAAAATACCTTCTCATATAACGTAATATGCAGTGTATCATTGAAAATACCTTATAATATATCGTTATTTGTAGTGTATCTTTGAAAATACCTTATAATATAACGTAATATGCAGTGTATCATTGAAAATACCTTCCCATATAACGTAATATGCAGTGTATCATTGAAAATACCTTATAATATAACGTAATATGCAGTGTATAATTGAAAATACATCATAATATAACGTAATATGCAGTGTATCATTGAAAATACCTTATAATATAACGTAATATGCAGAGTATCATTGAAAATACCTTATAATATATCGTAATTTGTAGTGTATCAATGAAAATACCTTCTCATATAACGTAATATGCAGTGTATCATTGAAAATACCTTATAATATATCGTTATTTGTAGTGTATCTTTGAAAATACCTTATAATATAACGTAATATGCAGTGTATCATTGAAAATACCTTATAATACGTAGTAGTTTATCATTAAAAATACCTTATAATATAACGTAATATGCAGTGTATCATTGAAAATACCTTATAATATAACGTAATATGCAGTGTATCATTGAAAATACCTTCCCATATAACGTAATATGCAGTGTATCATTGAAAATACCTTATAATATAACGTAATATGCAGTGTATCATTGAAAATACCTTATAATATAACGTAATATGCAGTGTATCATTGAAAATACCTTCCCATATAACGTAATATGCAGTGTATCATTGAAAATACCTTATAATATATCGTAATTTGTAGTGTATCAATGAAAATACCTTCTCATATAACGTAATATGCAGTGTATCATTGAAAATACCTTATAATATATCGTTATTTGTAGTGTATCTTTGAAAATACCTTATAATATAACGTAATATGCAGTGTATCATTGAAAATACCTTATAATATAACGTAATATGCAGTGTATCATTGAAAATACCTTATAATATATCGTAATTTGTAGTGTATCAATGAAAATACCTTCTCATATAACGTAATATGCAGTGTATCATTGAAAATACCTTATAATATATCGTTATTTGTAGTGTATCTTTGAAAATACCTTATAATATAACGTAATATGCAGTGTATCATTGAAAATACCTTATAATACGTAGTAGTTTATCATTAAAAATACCTTATAATATAACGTAATATGCAGTGTATCATTGAAAATACCTTATAATATAACGTAATATGCAGTGTATCATTGAAAATACCTTCCCATATAACGTAATATGCAGTGTATCATTGAAAATACCTTAGAATATATGGTAATTCTTGTCTATCAATGAAAATACCTTCCCATATAACGTAATATGCAGTGTATCATTGAAAATACCTTATAATATAACGTAATATGCAGTGTATCATTGAAAATACCTTATAATATAACGTAATATGCAGTGTATCATTGAAAATACCTTCCCATATAACGTAATATGCAGTGTATCATTGAAAATACCTTATAATACGTAGTAGTTTATCATTAAAAATACCTAATAATATAACGTAATATGCAGTGTATCATTGAAAATACATTATAATATAACGTAATATGCAGTGTATCATTGAAAATACCTCATAATATAACGTAATATGCAGTGTATCATTGAAAATACCTTATAATATAACGTAATATGCAGTGTATCATTGAAAATACCTTCCCATATAACGTAATATGCAGTGTATCATTGAAAATACCTTAGAATATATGGTAATTCTTGTCTATCAATGAAAATACCTTCCCATATAACGTAATATGCAGTGTATCATTGAAAATACCTTCCCATATAACGTAATATGCAGTGTATCATTGAAAATACCTTATAATATATCGTAATGTGTAGTGTATCAATGAAAATACCTTCTCATATAACGTAATATGCAGTGTATCATTGAAAATACCTTATAATATAACGTTATTTGTAGTGTATCTTTGAAAATACCTTATAATATAACGTAATATGCAGTGTATCATTGAAAATACCTTCCCATATAACGTAATATGCAGTGTATCATTGAAGATACATTATAATATATCGTAATTTGTAGTGTATCAATGAAAATACCTTCTCATATAACGTAATATGCAGTGTATCATTGAAAATACCTTATAATATATCGTTATTTGTAGTGTATCTTTGAAAATACCTTATAATATAACGTAATATGCAGTGTATCATTGAAAATACCTTCCCATATAACGTAATATGCAGTGTATCATTGAAAATACCTTATAATATAACGTAATATGCAGTGTATAATTGAAAATACATCATAATATAACGTAATATGCAGTGTATCATTGAAAATACCTTATAATATAACGTAATATGCAGAGTATCATTGAAAATACCTTATAATATATCGTAATTTGTAGTGTATCAATGAAAATACCTTCTCATATAACGTAATATGCAGTGTATCATTGAAAATACCTTATAATATATCGTTATTTGTAGTGTATCTTTGAAAATACCTTATAATATAACGTAATATGCAGTGTATCATTGAAAATACCTTATAATACGTAGTAGTTTATCATTAAAAATACCTTATAATATAACGTAATATGCAGTGTATCATTGAAAATACCTTATAATATAACGTAATATGCAGTGTATCATTGAAAATACCTTCCCATATAACGTAATATGCAGTGTATCATTGAAAATACCTTATAATATAACGTAATATGCAGTGTATCATTGAAAATACCTTATAATATAACGTAATATGCAGTGTATCATTGAAAATACCTTCCCATATAACGTAATATGCAGTGTATCATTGAAAATACCTTATAATATATCGTAATTTGTAGTGTATCAATGAAAATACCTTCTCATATAACGTAATATGCAGTGTATCATTGAAAATACCTTATAATATATCGTTATTTGTAGTGTATCTTTGAAAATACCTTATAATATAACGTAATATGCAGTGTATCATTGAAAATACCTTATAATACGTAGTAGTTTATCATTGAAAATACCTTATAATATAACGTAATATGCAGTGTATCATTGAAAATACATTATAATATAACGTAATATGCAGTGTATCATTGAAAATACCTCATAATATAACGTAATATGCAGTGTATCATTGAAAATACCTTATAATATAACGTAATATGCAGTGCATCATTGAAAATACCTTCCCATATAACGTAATATGCTGTGTATCATTGAAAATACCTTAGAATATATGGTAATTCTTGTCTATCAATGAAAATACCTTCCCATATAACGTAATATGCAGTGTATCATTGCAAATACCTTATAATATAACGTAATATGCAGTATCATTGAAAATACCTTATAATATAACGTAATATGCAGTGTATCATTGAAAATAACTTCCCATATAACGTAATATGCAGTGTATCATTGAAGATACCTTATAATATATCGTAATTTGTAGTGTATCAATGAAAATACCTTCTCATATAACGTAATATGCAGTGTATCATTGAAAATACCTTATAATATATCGTTATTTGTAGTGTATCTTTGAAAATACCTTATAATATAACGTAATATGCAGTGTATCATTGAAAATACCTTATAATATAACGTAATATGCAGTGTATCATTGAAAATACCTTCCCATATAACGTAATATGCAGTGTATCATTGAAAATACCTTATAATATAACGTAATATGCAGTGTATCATTGAAAATACCTTATAATATAACGTAATATGCAGTGTATCATTGAAAATACCTTCCCATATAACGTAATATGCAGTGTATCATTGAAAATACCTTATAATATATCGTAATTTGTAGTGTATCAATGAAAATACCTTCTCATATAACGTAATATGCAGTGTATCATTGAAAATACCTTATAATATATCGTTATTTGTAGTGTATCTTTGAAAATACCTTATAATATAACGTAATATGCAGTGTATCATTGAAAATACCTTATAATACGTAGTAGTTTATCATTGAAAATACCTTATAATATAACGTAATATGCAGTGTATCATTGAAAATACATTATAATATAACGTAATATGCAGTGTATCATTGAAAATACCTCATAATATAACGTAATATGCAGTGTATCATTGAAAATACCTTATAATATAACGTAATATGCAGTGTATCATTGAAAATACCTTCCCATATAACGTAATATGCTGTGTATCATTGAAAATACCTTAGAATATATGGTAATTCTTGTCTATCAATGAAAATACCTTCCCATATAACGTAATATGCAGTGTATCATTGCAAATACCTTATAATATATCGTTATTTGTAGTGTATCTTTGAAAATACCTTATAATATAACGTAATATGCAGTGTATCATTGAAAATACCTTATAATACGAAGTAGTTTATCATTAAAAATACCTTATAATATAACGTAATATGCAGTGTATCATTGAAAATACCTTATAATATAACGTAATATGCAGTGTATCATTGAAAATACCTTCCCATATAACGTAATATGCAGTGTATCATTGAAAATACCTTATAATATAACGTAATATGCAGTGTATCATTGAAAATACCTTATAATATAACGTAATATGCAGTGTATCATTGAAAATACCTTCCCATATAACGTAATATGCAGTGTATCATTGAAAATACCTTATAATATATCGTAATTTGTAGTGTATCAATGAAAATACCTTCTCATATAACGTAATATGCAGTGTATCATTGAAAATACCTTATAATATATCGTTATTTGTAGTGTATCTTTGAAAATACCTTATAATATAACGTAATATGCAGTGTATCATTGAAAATACCTTATAATACGTAGTAGTTTATCATTGAAAATACCTTATAATATAACGTAATATGCAGTGTATCATTGAAAATACATTATAATATAACGTAATATGCAGTGTATCATTGAAAATACCTCATAATATAACGTAATATGCAGTGTATCATTGAAAATACCTTATAATATAACGTAATATGCAGTGTATCATTGAAAATACCTTCCCACATAACGTAATATGCTGTGTATCATTGAAAATACCTTAGAATATATGGTACTTCTTGTCTATCAATGAAAATACCTTCCCATATAACGTAATATGCAGTGTATCATTGCAAATACCTTATAATATAACGTAATATGCAGTATCATTGAAAATACCTTATAATATAACGGAATATGCAGTGTATCATTGAAAATAACTTCCCATATAACGTAATATGCAGTGTATCATTGAAGATACCTTATAATATATCGTAATTTGTAGTGTATCAATGAAAATACCTTCTCATATAACGTAATATGCAGTGTATCATTGAAAATACCTTATAATATATCGTTATTTGTAGTGTATCTTTGAAAATACCTTATAATATAACGTAATATGCAGTGTATCATTGAAAATACCTTATGATATAACGTAATTTGTAGTGTATCATTGAAAATACCTCATAATATATAGTAGTTTATCATTGAAAATACCTTACAATATATAGTAGTCTATCATTGAAAATACCTTATAATATAATGTAATATGCAGTGTATTATTGAAAATACCTTATAATATAACGTAATATGCAGTGTATCATTGAAGATACCTTATAATATATCGTAATTTGTAGTGTATCAATGAAAATACCTTACATTATAACGTAATATGCAGTGTATCATTGAAAATACCTTATAATACGTAGTAGTTTATCATTGAAAATACCTTATAATATAACGTAATATGCAGTGTATCATTGAAAATACCTTCCCATATAACGTAATATGCAGTGTATCATTGAAGATACCTTATAATATATCGTAATTTGTAGTGTATCAATGAAAATACCTTATAATATAACGTAATATGCAGTGTATCATTAAAAATACCTTATAATATAACGTAATATGCAGTGTATCATTGAAAATAATTTAGAATATATGGTAATTCTAGTCTATCAATGAAAATACCTTATAATATAACGTAATATGCAGTGTATCATTGAAAATACCTTATAATACGTAGTAGTTTATCATTGAAAATACCTTATAATATAACGTAATATGCAGTGTATCATTGAAAATACCTTATAATATAACGTAATATGCAGTGTATCATTGAAAATACCTTATAATATAACGTAATATGCAGTGTATCATTGAAAATACCTTATAATATAACGTAATATGCAGTGTATCATTGAAAATACCTTATAATATAACGTAATATGCAGTGTATCATTGAAAATACCTTATAATATATCGTTATTTGTAGTGTATCTTTGAAAATACCTTATAATATAACGTAATATGCAGTGTATCATTGAAAATACCTTATAATACGTAGTAGTTTATCATTAAAAATACCTTATAATATAACGTAATATGCAGTGTATCATTGAAAATACCTTATAATATAACGTAATATGCAGTGTATCATTGAAAATACCTTCCCATATAACGTAATATGCAGTGTATCATTGAAAATACCTTATAATATAACGTAATATGCAGTGTATCATTGAAAATACCTTATAATATAACGTAATATGCAGTGTATCATTGAAAATACCTTCCCATATAACGTAATATGCAGTGTATCATTGAAAATACCTTATAATATATCGTAATTTGTAGTGTATCAATGAAAATACCTTCTCATATAACGTAATATGCAGTGTATCATTGAAAATACCTTATAATATATCGTTATTTGTAGTGTATCTTTGAAAATACCTTATAATATAACGTAATATGCAGTGTATCATTGAAAATACCTTATAATACGTAGTAGTTTATCATTGAAAATACCTTATAATATAACGTAATATGCAGTGTATCATTGAAAATACCTTATAATATAACGTAATATGCAGTGTATCATTGAAAATACCTTATAATATAACGTAATATGCAGTGTATCATTGAAAATACCTTATAATATATCGTTATTTGTAGTGTATCTTTGAAAATACCTTATAATATAACGTAATATGCAGTGTATCATTGAAAATACCTTATAAAACGTAGTAGTTTATCATTAAAAATACCTTATAATATAACGTAATATGCAGTGTATCATTGAAAATACCTTATAATATAACGTAATATGCAGTGTATCATTGAAAATACCTTCCCATATAACGTAATATGCAGTGTATCATTGAAAATACCTTATAATATAACGTAATATGCAGTGTATCATTGAAAATACCTTATAATATAACGTAATATGCAGTGTATCATTGAAAATACCTTCCCATATAACGTAATATGCAGTGTATCATTGAAAATACCTTATAATATATCGTAATTTGTAGTGTATCAATGAAAATACCTTCTCATATAACGTAATATGCAGTGTATCATTGAAAATACCTTATAATATATCGTTATTTGTAGTGTATCTTTGAAAATACCTTATAATATAACGTAATATGCAGTGTATCATTGAAAATACCTTATAATACGTAGTAGTTTATCATTGAAAATACCTTATAATATAACGTAATATGCAGTGTATCATTGAAAATACATTATAATATAACGTAATATGCAGTGTATCATTGAAAATACCTCATAATATAACGTAATATGCAGTGTATCATTGAAAATACCTTATAATATAACGTAATATGCAGTGTATCATTGAAAATACCTTCCCATATAACGTAATATGCTGTGTATCATTGAAAATACCTTAGAATATATGGTAATTCTTGTCTATCAATGAAAATACCTTCCCATATAACGTAATATGCAGTGTATCATTGCAAATACCTTATAATATATCGTTATTTGTAGTGTATCTTTGAAAATACCTTATAATATAACGTAATATGCAGTGTATCATTGAAAATACCTTATAATACGTAGTAGTTTATCATTAAAAATACCTTATAATATAACGTAATATGCAGTGTATCATTGAAAATACCTTATAATATAACGTAATATGCAGTGTATCATTGAAAATACCTTCCCATATAACGTAATATGCAGTGTATCATTGAAAATACCTTATAATATAACGTAATATGCAGTGTATCATTGAAAATACCTTATAATATAACGTAATATGCAGTGTATCATTGAAAATACCTTCCCATATAACGTAATATGCAGTGTATCATTGAAAATACCTTATAATATATCGTAATTTGTAGTGTATCAATGAAAATACCTTCTCATATAACGTAATATGCAGTGTATCATTGAAAATACCTTATAATATATCGTTATTTGTAGTGTATCTTTGAAAATACCTTATAATATAACGTAATATGCAGTGTATCATTGAAAATACCTTATGATATAACGTAATTTGTAGTGTATCATTGAAAATACCTTATAATATAACGTAATATGCAGTGTATCATTGAAAATACCTTACATTATAACGTAATATGCAGTGTATCATTGAAAATACCTTATAATATAACGTAATATGCAGTGTATCATTGAAAATAACTTCCCATATAACGTAATATGCAGTGTATCATTGAAAATACCTTATAATATATCGTAATTTGTAGTGTATCAATGAAAATACCTTCTCATATAACGTAATATGCAGTGTATCATTGAAAATACCTTATAATATATCGTTATTTGTAGTGTATCTTTGAAAATACCTTATAATATAACGTAATATGCAGTGTATCATTGAAAATACCTTATAATACGTAGTAGTTTATCATTGAAAATACCTTATAATATAACGTAATATGCAGTGTATCATTGAAAATACATTATAATATAACGTAATTTGTAGTGTATCATTGAAAATACCTCATAATATATAGTAGTTTATCATTGAAAATACCTTATAATATATAGTAGTCTATCATTGAAAATACCTTATAATATAATGTAATATGCAGTGTATCATTGAAAATACCTTATAATATAACGTAATATGCAGTGTATCATTGAAGATACCTTATAATATATCGTAATTTGTAGTGTACCAATGAAAATACCTTACATTATAACGTAATATGCAGTGTATCATTGTAAATACCTTATAATACGTAGTAGTTTATCATTGAAAATACCTTATAATATAACGTAATATGCAGTGTATCATTGAAAATACCTTCCCATATAACGTAATATGCAGTGTATCATTGAAGATACCTTATAATATATCGTAATTTGTAGTGTATCAATGAAAATACCTTCTCATATAACGTAATATGCAGTGTATCATTAAAAATACCTTATAATATAACGTAATATGCAGTGTATCATTGAAAATAATTTAGAATATATGGTAATTCTAGTCTATCAATGAAAATACCTTATAATATAACGTAATATACAGTGTATCATTGAAAATACCTTATAATATAACGTAATATGCAGTGTATCATTGAAAATACCTTATAATATAACGTAATATGCAGTCTATCATTGAAAATACCTTATAATATATCGTAATTTGTAGTGTATCAATGAAAATACCTTCTCATATAACGTAATATGCAGTGTATCATTGAAAATACCTTATAATATATCGTTATTTGTAGTGTATCTTTGAAAATACCTTATAATATAACGTAATATGCAGTGTATCATTGAAAATACCTTATGATATAACGTAATTTGTAGTGTATCATTGAAAATACCTTATTATATAACGTAATATGCAGTGTATCATTGAAAATACCTTATAATATAACGTAATATGCTGTGTATCATTGAAAATACCTTATAATATAACGTAATATGCAGTGTATCATTGAAAATACCTTCCCATATAACGTAATATGCAGTGTATCATTGAAAATACCTTATAATATAACGTAATATGCAGTGTATCATTGAAAATACCTTATAATATAACGTAATATGCAGTGTATCATTGAAAATACCTTCCCATATAACGTAATATGCAGTGTATCATTGAAAATACCTTATAATATATCGTAATTTGTAGTGTATCAATGAAAATACCTTCTCATATAACGTAATATGCAGTGTATCATTGAAAATACCTTATAACATATCGTTATTTGTAGTGTATCTTTGAAAATACCTTATAATATAACGTAATATGCAGTGTATCATTGAAAATACCTTATAATATAACGTAATATGCAGTGTATCATTGAAAATACCTTCCCATATAACGTAATATGCAGTGTATCATTGAAAATACCTTATAATATATCGTAATTTGTAGTGTATCAATGAAAATACCTTCTCATATAACGTAATATGCAGTGTATCATTGAAAATACCTTATAATATATCGTTATTTGTAGTGTATCTTTGAAAATACCTTATATTATAACGTAATATGCAGTGTATCATTGAAAATACCTTATAATACGTAGTAGTTTATCATTGAAAATACCTTATAATATAACGTAATATGCAGTGTATCATTGAAAATACCTTATAATATAACGTAATATGCAGTGTATCATTGAAAATACCTTATAATATAACGTAATATGCAGTGTATCATTGAAAATACCTTATAATATATCGTTATTTGTAGTGTATCTTTGAAAATACCTTATAATATAACGTAATATGCAGTGTATCATTGAAAATACCTTATAAAACGTAGTAGTTTATCATTAAAAATACCTTATAATATAACGTAATATGCAGTGTATCATTGAAAATACCTTATAATATAACGTAATATGCAGTGTATCATTGAAAATACCTTCCCATATAACGTAATATGCAGTGTATCATTGAAAATACCTTATAATATAACGTAATATGCAGTGTATCATTGAAAATACCTTATAATATAACGTAATATGCAGTGTATCATTGAAAATACCTTCCCATATAACGTAATATGCAGTGTATCATTGAAAATACCTTATAATATATCGTAATTTGTAGTGTATCAATGAAAATACCTTCTCATATAACGTAATATGCAGTGTATCATTGAAAATACCTTATAATATATCGTTATTTGTAGTGTATCTTTGAAAATACCTTATAATATAACGTAATATGCAGTGTATCATTGAAAATACCTTATAATACGTAGTAGTTTATCATTGAAAATACCTTATAATATAACGTAATATGCAGTGTATCATTGAAAATACCTTATAATATAACGTAATATGCAGTGTATCATTGAAAATACCTCATAATATAACGTAATATGCAGTGTATCATTGAAAATACCTTATAATATAACGTAATATGCAGTGTATCATTGAAAATACCTTCCCATATAACGTAATATGCTGTGTATCATTGAAAATACCTTAGAATATATGGTAATTCTTGTCTATCAATGAAAATACCTTCCCATGTAACGTAATATGCAGTGTATCATTGAAAATACCTTATAATATATCGTTATTTGTAGTGTATCTTTGAAAATACCTTATAATATAACGTAATATGCAGTGTATCATTGAAAATACCTTATAATACGTAGTAGTTTATCATTAAAAATACCTTATAATATAACGTAATATGCAGTGTATCATTGAAAATACCTTATAATATAACGTAATATGCAGTGTATCATTGAAAATACCTTCCCATATAACGTAATATGCAGTGTATCATTGAAAATACCTTATAATATAACGTAATATGCAGTGTA
>CAKAJI010000877.1:0-15000 GCA_916610255.1 Lasioglossum lativentre
TAAACTCGCTTATAACTCGGTAAATACGCGTCCGAGAGAACTGGCGTCACGACACACGGTTTCGTATGCACAGTTTACCACGAATATAACGTTTAAAATCATCTAGGAACGATAGGAAAAAAGTTTACTCTTACCGCGAACCGTCTAACCGACACGGCGCGGTACTTAGCAATTTTATCGTTCCACACGATACCTAAGCGACTCGCCGGAAGTTAACTCGCCTTATAACTCGGTAAATACGCGTCCGAGAGAACTGGCGTCACGACACACGGTTTCGTATGCCACAGTTTACCACGAATATAAACGTTTAAAATCATCTAGGAACGATAGGAAAAAAGTTTACTCTTACCGCGAACCGTCTAACCGACACGGCGCGGTACTTAGCAATTTTATCGGTTCCAGCGATACCTAAGCGACTCGCCGGAAGTTAACTCGCTTATAACTCGGTAAATACGCGTCCGAGAGAACTGGCGTCACGACACACGGTTTTCGTATGCACAGTTTACCACGAATATAACGTTTAAAATCATCTAGGAACGATAGGAAAAAAAGTTTACTCTTACCGCGAACCGTCTAACCGACACGGCGCGGTACTTAGCAATTTTATCGTTCCAGCGATACCTAAGCGACTCGCCGGAAGTTAACTCGCTTATAACTCGGTAAATACGCGTCCGAGAGACTGGCGTCACGACACACGGTTTCGTATGCACAGTTTACCACGAATATAACGTTTAAAATCATCTAGGAACGATAGGAAAAAAGTTTACTCTTACCGCGAACCGTCTAACCGACACGGCGCGGTACTTAGCAATTTTATCGTTCCAGCGATACCTAAGCGACTCGCCGGAAGTTAACTCGCTTATAACTCGGTAAATACGCGTCCGAGAGAACTGGCGTCACGACACACGGTTTCGTATGCACAGTTTACCACGAATATAACGTTAAAATCATCTAGGAACGATAGGAAAAAAGTTTACTCTTACCGCGAACCGTCTAACCGACACGAGCGAGGTACTTAGCAATTTTATCGTTCCAGCGATACCTAAGCGACTCGCCGGAAGTTAACTCGCTTATAACTCGGTAAATACGCGTCCGAGAGAACTGGCGTCACGACACACGGTTTCGTATGCACAGTTTACCACGAATATAACGTTTAAAATCATCTAGGAACGATAGGAAAAAGTTTACTCTTACCGCGAACCGTCTAACCGACACGGCGCGGTACTTAGCAATTTTATACGTTCCAGCGATACCTAAGCGACTCGCCGGAAGTTAACTCGCTTATAACTCGGTAAATACGCGTCCGAGAGAACTGGCGTCACGACACACACGGTTTCGTATGCACAGTTTACCACGAATATAACGTTTAAAATCATCTAGGAACGATAGGAAAAAAGTTTACTCTTACCGCGAACCGTCTAACCGACACGGCGCGGTACTTAGCAATTTTATCGTTCCAAGCGATACCTAAGCGACTCGCCGGAAGTTAACTCGCTTATAACTCGGTAAATACGCGTCCGAGAGAACTGGCGTCACGACACACGTTTCGTATGCACAGTTTACCACGAATATAACGTTTAAAATCATCTAGGAACGATAGGAAAAAAGTTTACTCTTACCGCGAACCGTCTAACCGACACGGCGCGGTACTTAGCAATTTTATCGTTCCAGCGATACCTAAGCGACTCGCCGGAAGTTAACTCGCTTATAACTCGGTAAATACGCGTCCGAGAACTGGCGTCACGACACACGGTTTCGTATGCACAGTTTACCACGAATATAACGTTTAAAATCATCTAGGAACGATAGGAAAAAAGTTTACTCTTACCGCGAACCGTCTAACCGACACGGCGCGGTACTTAGCAATTTTATCGTTCCAGCGATACCTAAGCGACTCGCCGGAAGTTAACTCGCTTATAACTCGGTAAATACGCGTCCGAGAGAACTGGCGTCACGACACACGGTTTCGTATGCACAGTTTACCACGAATATAACGTTTAAAATCATCTAGGAACGATAGGAAAAAAGTTTACTCTTACCGCGAACCGTCTAACCGACACGGCGCGGTACTTAGCAATTTTATCGTTCCAGCGATACCTAAGCGACTCGCCGGAAGTTAACTCGCTTATAACTCGGTAAATACGCGTCCGAGAGAACTGGCGTCACGACACACGGTTTCGTATGCACAGTTTACCACGAATATAACGTTTAAAATCATCTAGGAACGATAGGAAAAAAGTTTACTCTTACCGCGAACCGTCTAACCGACACGGCGCGGTACTTAGCAATTTTATCGTTCCAGCGATACCTAAGCGACTCGCCGGAAGTTAACTCGCTTATAACTCGGTAAATACGCGTCCGAGAGAACTGGCGTCACGACACACGGTTTCGTATGCACAGTTTACCACGAATATAACGTTTAAAATCATCTAGGAACGATAGGAAAAAAGTTTACTCTTACCGCGAACCGTCTAACCGACACGGCGCGGTACTTAGCAATTTTATCGTTCCAGCGATACCTAAGCGACTCGCCGGAAGTTAACTCGCTTATAACTCGGTAAATACGCGTCCGAGAGAACTGGCGTCACGACACACGGTTTCGTATGCACAGTTTACCACGAATATAACGTTTAAAATCATCTAGGAACGATAGGAAAAAAGTTTACTCTTACCGCGAACCGTCTAACCGACACGGCGCGGTACTTAGCAATTTTATCGTTCCAGCGATACCTAAGCGACTCGCCGGAAGTTAACTCGCTTATAACTCGGTAAATACGCGTCCGAGAGAACTGGCGTCACGACACACGGTTTCGTATGCACAGTTTACCACGAATATAACGTTTAAAATCATCTAGGAACGATAGGAAAAAAGTTTACTCTTACCGCGAACCGTCTAACCGACACGGCGCGGTACTTAGCAATTTTATCGTTCCAGCGATACCTAAGCGACTCGCCGGAAGTTAACTCGCTTATAACTCGGTAAATACGCGTCCGAGAGAACTGCGTCACGACACACGGTTTCGTATGCACAGTTTACCACGAATATAACGTTTAAAATCATCTAGGAACGATAGGAAAAAAGTTTACTCTTACCGCGAACCGTCTAACCGACACGGCGCGGTACTTAGCAATTTTATCGTTCCAGCGATACCTAAGCGACTCGCCGAAGTTAACTCGCTTATAACTCGGTAAATACGCGTCCGAGAGAACTGGCGTCACGACACACGGTTTCGTATGCACAGTTTACCACGAATATAACGTTTAAAATCATCTAGGAACGATAGGAAAAAAGTTTACTCTTACCGCGAACCGTCTAACCGACACGGCGCGGTACTTAGCAATTTTATCGTTCCAGCGATACCTAAGCGACTCGCCGAACTTAACTCGCTTATAACTCGGTAAATACGCGTCCGAGAGAACTGGCGTCACGACACACGGTTTCGTATGCACAGTTACCACGAATATAACGTTTAAAATCATCTAGGAACGATAGGAAAAAAGTTTACTCTTACCGCGAACCGTCTAACCGACACGGCGCGGTACTTAGCAATTTTATCGTTCCAGCGATACCTAAGCGACTCGCCGGAAGTTAACTCGCTTATAACTCGGTAAATACGCGTCCGAGAGAACTGGCGTCACGACACACGGTTTCGTATGCACAGTTTACCACGAATATAACGTTTAAAATCATCTAGGAACGATAGGAAAAAAGTTTACTCTTACCGCGAACCGTCTAACCGACACGGCGCGGTACTTAGCAATTTTATCGTTCCAGCGATACCTAAGCGACTCGCCGGAAGTTAACTCGCTTATAACTCGGTAAATACGCGTCCGAGAGAACTGGCGTCACGACACACGGTTTCGTATGCACAGTTTACCCACGAATATAACGTTTAAAATCATCTAGGAACGATAGGAAAAAAGTTTACTCTTACCGCGAACCGTCTAACCGACACGGCGCGGTACTTAGCAATTTTATCGTTCCAGCGATACCTAAGCGACTCGCCGGAAGTTAACTCGCTTATAACTCGGTAAATACGCGTCCGAGAGAACTGGCGTCACGACACACGGTTTCGTATGCACAGTTTACCACGAATATAACGTTTAAAATCATCTAGGAACGATAGGAAAAAAGTTTACTCTTACCGCGAACCGTCTAACCGACACGGCGCGGTACTTAGCAATTTTATCGTTCCAGCGATACCTAAGCGACTCGCCGGAAGTTAACTCGCTTATAACTCGGTAAATACGCGTCCGAGAGAACTGGCGTCACGACACACGGTTTCGTATGCACAGTTTACCACGAATATAACGTTTAAAATCATCTAGGAACGATAGGAAAAAAGTTTACTCTTACCGCGAACCGTCTAACCGACACGGCGCGGTACTTAGCAATTTTATCGTTCCAGCGATACCTAAGCGACTCGCCGGAAGTTAACTCGCTTATAACTCGGTAAATACGCGTCCGAGAGAACTGGCGTCACGACACACGGTTTCGTATGCACAGTTTACCACGAATATAACGTTTAAAATCATCTAGGAACGATAGGAAAAAAGTTTACTCTTACCGCGAACCGTCTAACCGACACGGCGCGGTACTTAGCAATTTTATCGTTCCAGCGATACCTAAGCGACTCGCCGGAAGTTAACTCGCTTATAACTCGGTAAATACGCGTCCGAGAGAACTGGCGTCACGACACACGGTTTCGTATGCACAGTTTACCACGAATATAACGTTTAAAATCATCTAGGAACGATAGGAAAAAAGTTTACTCTTACCGCGAACCGTCTAACCGACACGGCGCGGTACTTAGCAATTTTATCGTTCCAGCGATACCTAAGCGACTCGCCGGAAGTTAACTCGCTTATAACTCGGTAAATACGCGTCCGAGAGAACTGGCGTCACGACACACGGTTTCGTATGCACAGTTTACCACGAATATAACGTTTAAAATCATCTAGGAACGATAGGAAAAAAGTTTACTCTTACCGCGAACCGTCTAACCGACACGGCGCGGTACTTAGCAATTTTATCGTTCCAGCGATACCTAAGCGACTCGCCGGAAGTTAACTCGCTTATAACTCGGTAAATACGCGTCCGAGAGAACTGGCGTCACGACACACGGTTTCGTATGCACAGTTTACCACGAATATAACGTTTAAAATCATCTAGGAACGATAGGAAAAAAGTTTACTCTTACCGCGAACCGTCTAACCGACACGGCGCGGTACTTAGCAATTTTATCGTTCCAGCGATACCTAAGCGACTCGCCGGAAGTTAACTCGCTTATAACTCGGTAAATACGCGTCCGAGAGAACTGGCGTCACGACACACGGTTTCGTATGCACAGTTTACCACGAATATAACGTTTAAAATCATCTAGGAACGATAGGAAAAAAGTTTACTCTTACCGCGAACCGTCTAACCGACACGGCGCGGTACTTAGCAATTTTATCGTTCCAGCGATACCTAAGCGACTCGCCGGAAGTTAACTCGCTTATAACTCGGTAAATACGCGTCCGAGAGAACTGGCGTCACGACACACGGTTTCGTATGCACAGTTTACCACGAATATAACGTTTAAAATCATCTAGGAACGATAGGAAAAAAGTTTACTCTTACCGCGAACCGTCTAACCGACACGGCGCGGTACTTAGCAATTTTATCGTTCCAGCGATACCTACGCGACTCGCCGGAAGTTAACTCGCTTATAACTCGGTAAATACGCGTCCGAGAGAACTGGCGTCACGACACACGGTTTCGTATGCACAGTTTACCACGAATATAACGTTTAAAATCATCTAGGAACGATAGGAAAAAAGTTTACTCTTACCGCGAACCGTCTAACCGACACGGCGCGGTACTTAGCAATTTTATCGTTCCAGCGATACCTAAGCGACTCGCCGGAAGTTAACTCGCTTATAACTCGGTAAATACGCGTCCGAGAGAACTGGCGTCACGACACACGGTTTCGTATGCACAGTTTACCACGAATATAACGTTTAAAATCATCTAGGAACGATAGGAAAAAAGTTTACTCTTACCGCGAACCGTCTAACCGACACGGCGCGGTACTTAGCAATTTTATCGTTCCAGCGATACCTAAGCGACTCGCCGGAAGTTAACTCGCTTATAACTCGGTAAATACGCGTCCGAGAGAACTGGCGTCACGACACACGGTTTCGTATGCACAGTTTACCACGAATATAACGTTTAAAATCATCTAGGAACGATAGGAAAAAAGTTTACTCTTACCGCGAACCGTCTAACCGACACGGCGCGGTACTTAGCAATTTTATCGTTCCAGCGATACCTAAGCGACTCGCCGGAAGTTAACTCGCTTATAACTCGGTAAATACGCGTCCGAGAGAACTGGCGTCACGACACACGGTTTCGTATGCACAGTTTACCACGAATATAACGTTTAAAATCATCTAGGAACGATAGGAAAAAAGTTTACTCTTACCGCGAACCGTCTAACCGACACGGCGCGGTACTTAGCAATTTTATCGTTCCAGCGATACCTAAGCGACTCGCCGGAAGTTAACTCGCTTATAACTCGGTAAATACGCGTCCGAGAGAACTGGCGTCACGACACACGGTTTCGTATGCACAGTTTACCACGAATATAACGTTTAAAATCATCTAGGAACGATAGGAAAAAAGTTTACTCTTACCGCGAACCGTCTAACCGACACGGCGCGGTACTTAGCAATTTTATCGTTCCAGCGATACCTAAGCGACTCGCCGGAAGTTAACTCGCTTATAACTCGGTAAATACGCGTCCGAGAGAACTGGCGTCACGACACACGGTTTCGTATGCACAGTTTACCACGAATATAACGTTTAAAATCATCTAGGAACGATAGGAAAAAAGTTTACTCTTACCGCGAACCGTCTAACCGACACGGCGCGGTACTTAGCAATTTTATCGTTCCAGCGATACCTAAGCGACTCGCCGGAAGTTAACTCGCTTATAACTCGGTAAATACGCGTCCGAGAGAACTGGCGTCACGACACACGGTTTCGTATGCACAGTTTACCACGAATATAACGTTTAAAATCATCTAGGAACGATAGGAAAAAAGTTTACTCTTACCGCGAACCGTCTAACCGACACGGCGCGGTACTTAGCAATTTTATCGTTCCAGCGATACCTAAGCGACTCGCCGGAAGTTAACTCGCTTATAACTCGGTAAATACGCGTCCGAGAGAACTGGCGTCACGACACACGGTTTCGTATGCACAGTTTACCACGAATATAACGTTTAAAATCATCTAGGAACGATAGGAAAAAAGTTTACTCTTACCGCGAACCGTCTAACCGACACGGCGCGGTACTTAGCAATTTTATCGTTCCAGCGATACCTAAGCGACTCGCCGGAAGTTAACTCGCTTATAACTCGGTAAATACGCGTCCGAGAGAACTGGCGTCACGACACACGGTTTCGTATGCACAGTTTACCACGAATATAACGTTTAAAATCATCTAGGAACGATAGGAAAAAAGTTTACTCTTACCGCGAACCGTCTAACCGACACGGCGCGGTACTTAGCAATTTTATCGTTCCAGCGATACCTAAGCGACTCGCCGGAAGTTAACTCGCTTATAACTCGGTAAATACGCGTCCGAGAGAACTGGCGTCACGACACACGGTTTCGTATGCACAGTTTACCACGAATATAACGTTTAAAATCATCTAGGAACGATAGGAAAAAAGTTTACTCTTACCGCGAACCGTCTAACCGACACGGCGCGGTACTTAGCAATTTTATCGTTCCAGCGATACCTAAGCGACTCGCCGGAAGTTAACTCGCTTATAACTCGGTAAATACGCGTCCGAGAGAACTGGCGTCACGACACACGGTTTCGTATGCACAGTTTACCACGAATATAACGTTTAAAATCATCTAGGAACGATAGGAAAAAAGTTTACTCTTACCGCGAACCGTCTAACCGACACGGCGCGGTACTTAGCAATTTTATCGTTCCAGCGATACCTAAGCGACTCGCCGGAAGTTAACTCGCTTATAACTCGGTAAATACGCGTCCGAGAGAACTGGCGTCACGACACACGGTTTCGTATGCACAGTTTACCACGAATATAACGTTTAAAATCATCTAGGAACGATAGGAAAAAAGTTTACTCTTACCGCGAACCGTCTAACCGACACGGCGCGGTACTTAGCAATTTTATCGTTCCAGCGATACCTAAGCGACTCGCCGGAAGTTAACTCGCTTATAACTCGGTAAATACGCGTCCGAGAGAACTGGCGTCACGACACACGGTTTCGTATGCACAGTTTACCACGAATATAACGTTTAAAATCATCTAGGAACGATAGGAAAAAAGTTTACTCTTACCGCGAACCGTCTAACCGACACGGCGCGGTACTTAGCAATTTTATCGTTCCAGCGATACCTAAGCGACTCGCCGGAAGTTAACTCGCTTATAACTCGGTAAATACGCGTCCGAGAGAACTGGCGTCACGACACACGGTTTCGTATGCACAGTTTACCACGAATATAACGTTTAAAATCATCTAGGAACGATAGGAAAAAAGTTTACTCTTACCGCGAACCGTCTAACCGACACGGCGCGGTACTTAGCAATTTTATCGTTCCAGCGATACCTAAGCGACTCGCCGGAAGTTAACTCGCTTATAACTCGGTAAATACGCGTCCGAGAGAACTGGCGTCACGACACACGGTTTCGTATGCACAGTTTACCACGAATATAACGTTTAAAATCATCTAGGAACGATAGGAAAAAAGTTTACTCTTACCGCGAACCGTCTAACCGACACGGCGCGGTACTTAGCAATTTTATCGTTCCAGCGATACCTAAGCGACTCGCCGGAAGTTAACTCGCTTATAACTCGGTAAATACGCGTCCGAGAGAACTGGCGTCACGACACACGGTTTCGTATGCACAGTTTACCACGAATATAACGTTTAAAATCATCTAGGAACGATAGGAAAAAAGTTTACTCTTACCGCGAACCGTCTAACCGACACGGCGCGGTACTTAGCAATTTTATCGTTCCAGCGATACCTAAGCGACTCGCCGGAAGTTAACTCGCTTATAACTCGGTAAATACGCGTCCGAGAGAACTGGCGTCACGACACACGGTTTCGTATGCACAGTTTACCACGAATATAACGTTTAAAATCATCTAGGAACGATAGGAAAAAAGTTTACTCTTACCGCGAACCGTCTAACCGACACGGCGCGGTACTTAGCAATTTTATCGTTCCAGCGATACCTAAGCGACTCGCCGGAAGTTAACTCGGTAAATACGCGTCCGAGAGAACTGGCGTCACGACACACGGTTTCGTATGCACAGTTTACCACGAATATAACGTTTAAAATCATCTAGGAACGATAGGAAAAAAGTTTACTCTTACCGCGAACCGTCTAACCGACACGGCGCGGTACTTAGCAATTTTATCGTTCCAGCGATACCTAAGCGACTCGCCGGAAGTTAACTCGCTTATAACTCGGTAAATACGCGTCCGAGAGAACTGGCGTCACGACACACGGTTTCGTATGCACAGTTTACCACGAATATAACGTTTAAAATCATCTAGGAACGATAGGAAAAAAGTTTACTCTTACCGCGAACCGTCTAACCGACACGGCGCGGTACTTAGCAATTTTATCGTTCCAGCGATACCTAAGCGACTCGCCGGAAGTTAACTCGCTTATAACTCGGTAAATACGCGTCCGAGAGAACTGGCGTCACGACACACGGTTTCGTATGCACAGTTTACCACGAATATAACGTTTAAAATCATCTAGGAACGATAGGAAAAAAGTTTACTCTTACCGCGAACCGTCTAACCGACACGGCGCGGTACTTAGCAATTTTATCGTTCCAGCGATACCTAAGCGACTCGCCGGAAGTTAACTCGCTTATAACTCGGTAAATACGCGTCCGAGAGAACTGGCGTCACGACACACGGTTTCGTATGCACAGTTTACCACGAATATAACGTTTAAAATCATCTAGGAACGATAGGAAAAAAGTTTACTCTTACCGCGAACCGTCTAACCGACACGGCGCGGTACTTAGCAATTTTATCGTTCCAGCGATACCTAAGCGACTCGCCGGAAGTTAACTCGCTTATAACTCGGTAAATACGCGTCCGAGAGAACTGGCGTCACGACACACGGTTTCGTATGCACAGTTTACCACGAATATAACGTTTAAAATCATCTAGGAACGATAGGAAAAAAGTTTACTCTTACCGCGAACCGTCTAACCGACACGGCGCGGTACTTAGCAATTTTATCGTTCCAGCGATACCTAAGCGACTCGCCGGAAGTTAACTCGCTTATAACTCGGTAAATACGCGTCCGAGAGAACTGGCGTCACGACACACGGTTTCGTATGCACAGTTTACCACGAATATAACGTTTAAAATCATCTAGGAACGATAGGAAAAAAGTTTACTCTTACCGCGAACCGTCTAACCGACACGGCGCGGTACTTAGCAATTTTATCGTTCCAGCGATACCTAAGCGACTCGCCGGAAGTTAACTCGCTTATAACTCGGTAAATACGCGTCCGAGAGAACTGGCGTCACGACACACGGTTTCGTATGCACAGTTTACCACGAATATAACGTTTAAAATCATCTAGGAACGATAGGAAAAAAGTTTACTCTTACCGCGAACCGTCTAACCGACACGGCGCGGTACTTAGCAATTTTATCGTTCCAGCGATACCTAAGCGACTCGCCGGAAGTTAACTCGCTTATAACTCGGTAAATACGCGTCCGAGAGAACTGGCGTCACGACACACGGTTTCGTATGCACAGTTTACCACGAATATAACGTTTAAAATCATCTAGGAACGATAGGAAAAAAGTTTACTCTTACCGCGAACCGTCTAACCGACACGGCGCGGTACTTAGCAATTTTATCGTTCCAGCGATACCTAAGCGACTCGCCGGAAGTTAACTCGCTTATAACTCGGTAAATACGCGTCCGAGAGAACTGGCGTCACGACACACGGTTTCGTATGCACAGTTTACCACGAATATAACGTTTAAAATCATCTAGGAACGATAGGAAAAAAGTTTACTCTTACCGCGAACCGTCTAACCGACACGGCGCGGTACTTAGCAATTTTATCGTTCCAGCGATACCTAAGCGACTCGCCGGAAGTTAACTCGCTTATAACTCGGTAAATACGCGTCCGAGAGAACTGGCGTCACGACACACGGTTTCGTATGCACAGTTTACCACGAATATAACGTTTAAAATCATCTAGGAACGATAGGAAAAAAGTTTACTCTTACCGCGAACCGTCTAACCGACACGGCGCGGTACTTAGCAATTTTATCGTTCCAGCGATACCTAAGCGACTCGCCGGAAGTTAACTCGCTTATAACTCGGTAAATACGCGTCCGAGAGAACTGGCGTCACGACACACGGTTTCGTATGCACAGTTTACCACGAATATAACGTTTAAAATCATCTAGGAACGATAGGAAAAAAGTTTACTCTTACCGCGAACCGTCTAACCGACACGGCGCGGTACTTAGCAATTTTATCGTTCCAGCGATACCTAAGCGACTCGCCGGAAGTTAACTCGCTTATAACTCGGTAAATACGCGTCCGAGAGAACTGGCGTCACGACACACGGTTTCGTATGCACAGTTTACCACGAATATAACGTTTAAAATCATCTAGGAACGATAGGAAAAAAGTTTACTCTTACCGCGAACCGTCTAACCGACACGGCGCGGTACTTAGCAATTTTATCGTTCCAGCGATACCTAAGCGACTCGCCGGAAGTTAACTCGCTTATAACTCGGTAAATACGCGTCCGAGAGAACTGGCGTCACGACACACGGTTTCGTATGCACAGTTTACCACGAATATAACGTTTAAAATCATCTAGGAACGATAGGAAAAAAGTTTACTCTTACCGCGAACCGTCTAACCGACACGGCGCGGTACTTAGCAATTTTATCGTTCCAGCGATACCTAAGCGACTCGCCGGAAGTTAACTCGCTTATAACTCGGTAAATACGCGTCCGAGAGAACTGGCGTCACGACACACGGTTTCGTATGCACAGTTTACCACGAATATAACGTTTAAAATCATCTAGGAACGATAGGAAAAAAGTTTACTCTTACCGCGAACCGTCTAACCGACACGGCGCGGTACTTAGCAATTTTATCGTTCCAGCGATACCTAAGCGACTCGCCGGAAGTTAACTCGCTTATAACTCGGTAAATACGCGTCCGAGAGAACTGGCGTCACGACACACGGTTTCGTATGCACAGTTTACCACGAATATAACGTTTAAAATCATCTAGGAACGATAGGAAAAAAGTTTACTCTTACCGCGAACCGTCTAACCGACACGGCGCGGTACTTAGCAATTTTATCGTTCCAGCGATACCTAAGCGACTCGCCGGAAGTTAACTCGCTTATAACTCGGTAAATACGCGTCCGAGAGAACTGGCGTCACGACACACGGTTTCGTATGCACAGTTTACCACGAATATAACGTTTAAAATCATCTAGGAACGATAGGAAAAAAGTTTACTCTTACCGCGAACCGTCTAACCGACACGGCGCGGTACTTAGCAATTTTATCGTTCCAGCGATACCTAAGCGACTCGCCGGAAGTTAACTCGCTTATAACTCGGTAAATACGCGTCCGAGAGAACTGGCGTCACGACACACGGTTTCGTATGCACAGTTTACCACGAATATAACGTTTAAAATCATCTAGGAACGATAGGAAAAAAGTTTACTCTTACCGCGAACCGTCTAACCGACACGGCGCGGTACTTAGCAATTTTATCGTTCCAGCGATACCTAAGCGACTCGCCGGAAGTTAACTCGCTTATAACTCGGTAAATACGCGTCCGAGAGAACTGGCGTCACGACACACGGTTTCGTATGCACAGTTTACCACGAATATAACGTTTAAAATCATCTAGGAACGATAGGAAAAAAGTTTACTCTTACCGCGAACCGTCTAACCGACACGGCGCGGTACTTAGCAATTTTATCGTTCCAGCGATACCTAAGCGACTCGCCGGAAGTTAACTCGCTTATAACTCGGTAAATACGCGTCCGAGAGAACTGGCGTCACGACACACGGTTTCGTATGCACAGTTTACCACGAATATAACGTTTAAAATCATCTAGGAACGATAGGAAAAAAGTTTACTCTTATCGCGAACCGTCTAACCGACACGGCGCGGTACTTAGCAATTTTATCGTTCCAGCGATACCTAAGCGACTCGCCGGAAGTTAACTCGCTTATAACTCGGTAAATACGCGTCCGAGAGAACTGGCGTCACGACACACGGTTTCGTATGCACAGTTTACCACGAATATAACGTTTAAAATCATCTAGGAACGATAGGAAAAAAGTTTACTCTTACCGCGAACCGTCTAACCGACACGGCGCGGTACTTAGCAATTTTATCGTTCCAGCGATACCTACGCGACTCGCCGGAAGTTAACTCGCTTATAACTCGGTAAATACGCGTCCGAGAGAACTGGCGTCACGACACACGGTTTCGTATGCACAGTTTACCACGAATATAACGTTTAAAATCATCTAGGAACGATAGGAAAAAAGTTTACTCTTACCGCGAACCGTCTAACCGACACGGCGCGGTACTTAGCAATTTTATCGTTCCAGCGATACCTAAGCGACTCGCCGGAAGTTAACTCGCTTATAACTCGGTAAATACGCATCCGAGAGAACTGGCGTCACGACACACGGTTTCGTATGCACAGTTTACCACGAATATAACGTTTAAAATCATCTAGGAACGATAGGAAAAAAGTTTACTCTTACCGCGAACCGTCTAACCGACACGGCGCGGTACTTAGCAATTTTATCGTTCCAGCGATACCTAAGCGACTCGCCGGAAGTTAACTCGCTTATAACTCGGTAAATACGCGTCCGAGAGAACTGGCGTCACGACACACGGTTTCGTATGCACAGTTTACCACGAATATAACGTTTAAAATCATCTAGGAACGATAGGAAAAAAGTTTACTCTTACCGCGAACCGTCTAACCGACACGGCGCGGTACTTAGCAATTTTATCGTTCCAGCGATACCTAAGCGACTCGCCGGAAGTTAACTCGCTTATAACTCGGTAAATACGCGTCCGAGAGAACTGGCGTCACGACACACGGTTTCGTATGCACAGTTTACCACGAATATAACGTTTAAAATCATCTAGGAACGATAGGAAAAAAGTTTACTCTTACCGCGAACCGTCTAACCGACACGGCGCGGTACTTAGCAATTTTATCGTTCCAGCGATACCTAAGCGACTCGCCGGAAGTTAACTCGCTTATAACTCGGTAAATACGCGTCCGAGAGAACTGGCGTCACGACACACGGTTTCGTATGCACAGTTTACCACGAATATAACGTTTAAAATCATCTAGGAACGATAGGAAAAAAGTTTACTCTTACCGCGAACCGTCTAACCGACACGGCGCGGTACTTAGCAATTTTATCGTTCCAGCGATACCTAAGCGACTCGCCGGAAGTTAACTCGCTTATAACTCGGTAAATACGCGTCCGAGAGAACTGGCGTCACGACACACGGTTTCGTATGCACAGTTTACCACGAATATAACGTTTAAAATCATCTAGGAACGATAGGAAAAAAGTTTACTCTTACCGGTGGGACTTCGAGCAACGAAGTAGTACGCTATCGACCATTATTTTCAATTATTTCGGTAAATACGCATTGTAGCGCTTTGTAACTTTATATTCATTGTTAATATGTTTTATATTACAATGATCTAACATTTAAAATCGCCTGGAATCGATACAGAAAAAGTTTACTCTTGCCGTTGGAACTTAAAAAAATTTTTGAGTCCGAGAAAGTATATGAAAAGTTGAATGTTTTGTGTTAAATATCCTAGAAATACAAAAATTTATTGTATTTTACGAAATAAATTTTCACAGTTTTTTCGCTCTAAGTCCCAACAGC
>CAKAJI010000877.1:25000-27500 GCA_916610255.1 Lasioglossum lativentre
AAGACGACATCATGATCAACCAACTCCGGGATGATGCCGCCAACTTGGTATGGGCGGGGGTGGGGGCTAGTGATCTGGTCTACACCGGAAAAATGGAGAGGACCGGCGCTGGGGACAGGATGATTGAGGCCGCAACTAATCCCCAACCTTCAGCACCAGGTATGCTAAATCCAGCTAAGGGCATCTATACCTATGGTTATATGTCTAATTGCCCTCTTTTAGCCACGATGGTGGATAGGTCCATTGCGGCGGATAACCCAGATATAAGACGGCTGGCTCTTAAAGTCGACCTATACGACGAGCTTCGCGCAAAGCGGATACTGCAACCTACAGGTGTCGATTATGCCTGGACGGAACCCGTGGTTCCGAAGAAGAGGATTGTACATCTTAACAAGTTGAAAGGGTGGCACTACGACGCTATCTTCCTAACGATGGATGTGCTCGATTGGGCTTATAGGAACGGGGGTTATCTGCCCGTCGGAGGGCCTAATGGAGATAAGTGGTTCCTCGGGGATAAGAGGATAAGGATCATCCCGATTGCCGAGAATGGCGGGTATTCGTCTGAGGGGAGGGACATTTGGATATTATCACAGCTCAAATACCCTTTGTCTTGGGTGATGGAGGAACACAGGATTCACAAGGTTGGAAATGCAACGCCTGACGACCGTTTTTTCGTCAGGACTGCGGGTCTGGTGGACATTGACGAGCCCACAGACAAAATTATTTTTATGTACCCGACTCAGACTACATCCAATGTCTGTTTAGGGGGGGAGAATTTCCGACTTACATCACCGGACCACAGGGGTGGCATACCTAGAGATGTAAACATAGAAGTACACAACTTTGAGAAGAGAATAAAAACGGACACGGCAGCGGGCATGGACGGCGTCACTAAAGCGCACTTGAGGAAACCAGGAATGCTCTACATTCTGTCTAAATTTTTCAATCTCCTAATGCTAACTAAATCTTTTCCAGCACAATGGAGATTGAATCGCACAACACTAATCCCCAAACCCGGAAAGGATACAAGAGACGCAAAAAATTGGCGCCCTATCACTATAGGGTCGCTTTTATCACGTATGTATTCTTCAATGCTGGATAACAGATTGAGATACGAAATTATAAATAGCAGAAGACAGAAGGGATTTACAAGGGAGGATGGATGCAAACAAAACATTGCCATATTGGACAGGATAATGGCTCAGATGAAGGAAAACACAGGTGGCATAGTGACAGTCGTCGACATATCGAAAGCCTTTGATACGGTTCCGCACAAAGCAATAGGAGATGGGATGAGAAGAAAAGGTATTCCGTCATGTGTCACGGAATACGTAGAGAGAATGTATGACGGCTGCAGGACAGAAATCCGAACAAAGGAAGAGAGCATAAAGATAACGCTCCGGAGGGGGGTCAAGCAGGGGGATCCACTCTCGCCCTTGCTATTCAATACCATAATCGACCCCATCATAGAAGACATTGATGAGACGACGGAGGGGATACAAATCGGAGAAGAAAATATATCTATTTTAGCCTTCGCGGACGATCTGGTGCTCATCGCGAAAACAAAAGAGGAAGCGAAAAAACAAGCCCGGAAACTGAACGAGTACCTCCAGGAACTGGGCATGAGCATACAGGCGGAAAAATGCTCAACATTCCAAATCGTTCAAAAGGGTAAAACATGGCACGTAGCAGATCCCGAAATAAAAATAGGAGAGCAGAAGGTTCCCGCCTCGGAACCCGGGGAAACAATCAGTTACCTCGGAGTGACACTGGGCCCATGGAAAGGACTACAACGCACACAAATAAAGGATATAATAAGAGCTGCGGGAAACATCAAGAAAATGAATCTGAAACCAGATCAAAAGATAAACTTGATCCGCACGCATTTACTTCCAAAATATATTCACATGTTAGTAGCAAATCCACCGGCAATGGCTCTCCTTAACTCACTGGACCACGAGATAAAGCAGATAGTGAAGACAATATTGCACCTACATCCATCAACGACGGATGGACTAATCTACACCAAGAAGAGGAATGGTGGATTGGGGATGCAAAAGATGGCGGACATTGTTCGGATCGCTATGCTAAGGAATAGCCTTCAAATGATGGGGAACGAGGACGATGCGGTGAAAGAAGCCTACAAGAAACAGGAGGCGATCACGTTAAAATACGCCCAATCGGTAGGACTTCGATGGCCAGTAACGATGGAAGAAATTATGAGAGCAAAAATGGACTTGAAAGAAAGCACCAGAAGAAGGTGGGAACAACAAACGTCGCAAGGGCAAGGCGTTCATGAGTTCTTCGACGACACAATTGGAAACGCCTGGCTCCATAGGCCGTGGTTATTGAAGCCATCAAGATACTTAGATGCGCTACGGCTAAGGAGCAACACCTTTGGCACGAGGGTAGTGTTACACAGAGCGGACAAAGATGTCGACCCCAAATGCCGAAGGTGTAAGGGTCAAATGGAGACCCTAGGACATGTGCTGGGAAGCTG
>CAKAJI010000877.1:32500-37500 GCA_916610255.1 Lasioglossum lativentre
CGGCGCGGTACTTAGCAATTTTATCGTTCCAGCGATACCTAAGCGACTCGCCGGAAGTTAACTCGCTTATAACTCGGTAAATACGCGTCCGAGAGAACTGGCGTCACGACACACGGTTTCGTATGCACAGTTTACCACGAATATAACGTTTAAAATCATCTAGGAACGATAGGAAAAAAGTTTACTCTTACCGCGAACCGTCTAACCGACACGGCGCGGTACTTAGCAATTTTATCGTTCCAGCGATACCTAAGCGACTCGCCGGAAGTTAACTCGCTTATAACTCGGTAAATACGCGTCCGAGAGAACTGGCGTCACGACACACGGTTTCGTATGCACAGTTTACCACGAATATAACGTTTAAAATCATCTAGGAACGATAGGAAAAAAGTTTACTCTTACCGCGAACCGTCTAACCGACACGGCGCGGTACTTAGCAATTTTATCGTTCCAGCGATACCTAAGCGACTCGCCGGAAGTTAACTCGCTTATAACTCGGTAAATACGCGTCCGAGAGAACTGGCGTCACGACACACGGTTTCGTATGCACAGTTTACCACGAATATAACGTTTAAAATCATCTAGGAACGATAGGAAAAAAGTTTACTCTTACCGCGAACCGTCTAACCGACACGGCGCGGTACTTAGCAATTTTATCGTTCCAGCGATACCTAAGCGACTCGCCGGAAGTTAACTCGCTTATAACTCGGTAAATACGCGTCCGAGAGAACTGGCGTCACGACACACGGTTTCGTATGCACAGTTTACCACGAATATAACGTTTAAAATCATCTAGGAACGATAGGAAAAAAGTTTACTCTTACCGCGAACCGTCTAACCGACACGGCGCGGTACTTAGCAATTTTATCGTTCCAGCGATACCTAAGCGACTCGCCGGAAGTTAACTCGCTTATAACTCGGTAAATACGCGTCCGAGAGAACTGGCGTCACGACACACGGTTTCGTATGCACAGTTTACCACGAATATAACGTTTAAAATCATCTAGGAACGATAGGAAAAAAGTTTACTCTTACCGCGAACCGTCTAACCGACACGGCGCGGTACTTAGCAATTTTATCGTTCCAGCGATACCTAAGCGACTCGCCGGAAGTTAACTCGCTTATAACTCGGTAAATACGCGTCCGAGAGAACTGGCGTCACGACACACGGTTTCGTATGCACAGTTTACCACGAATATAACGTTTAAAATCATCTAGGAACGATAGGAAAAAAGTTTACTCTTACCGCGAACCGTCTAACCGACACGGCGCGGTACTTAGCAATTTTATCGTTCCAGCGATACCTAAGCGACTCGCCGGAAGTTAACTCGCTTATAACTCGGTAAATACGCGTCCGAGAGAACTGGCGTCACGACACACGGTTTCGTATGCACAGTTTACCACGAATATAACGTTTAAAATCATCTAGGAACGATAGGAAAAAAGTTTACTCTTACCGCGAACCGTCTAACCGACACGGCGCGGTACTTAGCAATTTTATCGTTCCAGCGATACCTAAGCGACTCGCCGGAAGTTAACTCGCTTATAACTCGGTAAATACGCGTCCGAGAGAACTGGCGTCACGACACACGGTTTCGTATGCACAGTTTACCACGAATATAACGTTTAAAATCATCTAGGAACGATAGGAAAAAAGTTTACTCTTACCGCGAACCGTCTAACCGACACGGCGCGGTACTTAGCAATTTTATCGTTCCAGCGATACCTAAGCGACTCGCCGGAAGTTAACTCGCTTATAACTCGGTAAATACGCGTCCGAGAGAACTGGCGTCACGACACACGGTTTCGTATGCACAGTTTACCACGAATATAACGTTTAAAATCATCTAGGAACGATAGGAAAAAAGTTTACTCTTACCGCGAACCGTCTAACCGACACGGCGCGGTACTTAGCAATTTTATCGTTCCAGCGATACCTAAGCGACTCGCCGGAAGTTAACTCGCTTATAACTCGGTAAATACGCGTCCGAGAGAACTGGCGTCACGACACACGGTTTCGTATGCACAGTTTACCACGAATATAACGTTTAAAATCATCTAGGAACGATAGGAAAAAAGTTTACTCTTACCGCGAACCGTCTAACCGACACGGCGCGGTACTTAGCAATTTTATCGTTCCAGCGATACCTAAGCGACTCGCCGGAAGTTAACTCGCTTATAACTCGGTAAATACGCGTCCGAGAGAACTGGCGTCACGACACACGGTTTCGTATGCACAGTTTACCACGAATATAACGTTTAAAATCATCTAGGAACGATAGGAAAAAAGTTTACTCTTACCGCGAACCGTCTAACCGACACGGCGCGGTACTTAGCAATTTTATCGTTCCAGCGATACCTAAGCGACTCGCCGGAAGTTAACTCGCTTATAACTCGGTAAATACGCGTCCGAGAGAACTGGCGTCACGACACACGGTTTCGTATGCACAGTTTACCACGAATATAACGTTTAAAATCATCTAGGAACGATAGGAAAAAAGTTTACTCTTACCGCGAACCGTCTAACCGACACGGCGCGGTACTTAGCAATTTTATCGTTCCAGCGATACCTAAGCGACTCGCCGGAAGTTAACTCGCTTATAACTCGGTAAATACGCGTCCGAGAGAACTGGCGTCACGACACACGGTTTCGTATGCACAGTTTACCACGAACATAACGTTTAAAATCATCTAGGAACGATAGGAAAAAAGTTTACTCTTACCGCGAACCGTCTAACCGACACGGCGCGGTACTTAGCAATTTTATCGTTCCAGCGATACCTAAGCGACTCGCCGGAAGTTAACTCGCTTATAACTCGGTAAATACGCGTCCGAGAGAACTGGCGTCACGACACACGGTTTCGTATGCACAGTTTACCACGAATATAACGTTTAAAATCATCTAGGAACGATAGGAAAAAAGTTTACTCTTACCGCGAACCGTCTAACCGACACGGCGCGGTACTTAGCAATTTTATCGTTCCAGCGATACCTAAGCGACTCGCCGGAAGTTAACTCGCTTATAACTCGGTAAATACGCGTCCGAGAGAACTGGCGTCACGACACACGGTTTCGTATGCACAGTTTACCACGAATATAACGTTTAAAATCATCTAGGAACGATAGGAAAAAAGTTTACTCTTACCGCGAACCGTCTAACCGACACGGCGCGGTACTTAGCAATTTTATCGTTCCAGCGATACCTAAGCGACTCGCCGGAAGTTAACTCGCTTATAACTCGGTAAATACGCGTCCGAGAGAACTGGCGTCACGACACACGGTTTCGTATGCACAGTTTACCACGAATATAACGTTTAAAATCATCTAGGAACGATAGGAAAAAAGTTTACTCTTACCGCGAACCGTCTAACCGACACGGCGCGGTACTTAGCAATTTTATCGTTCCAGCGATACCTAAGCGACTCGCCGGAAGTTAACTCGCTTATAACTCGGTAAATACGCGTCCGAGAGAACTGGCGTCACGACACACGGTTTCGTATGCACAGTTTACCACGAATATAACGTTTAAAATCATCTAGGAACGATAGGAAAAAAGTTTACTCTTACCGCGAACCGTCTAACCGACACGG
Organism: Lasioglossum lativentre; assembly: GCA_916610255.1. Classification (NCBI taxonomy): domain Eukaryota; kingdom Metazoa; phylum Arthropoda; class Insecta; order Hymenoptera; family Halictidae; genus Lasioglossum; species Lasioglossum lativentre. The sequence continues at coordinate 36,091 of CAKAJI010000877.1, forward strand.
CGCGGTACTTAGCAATTTTATCGTTCCAGCGATACCTAAGCGACTCGCCGGAAGTTAACTCGCTTATAACTCGGTAAATACGCGTCCGAGAGAACTGGCGTCACGACACACGGTTTCGTATGCACAGTTTACCACGAATATAACGTTTAAAATCATCTAGGAACGATAGGAAAAAAGTTTACTCTTACCGCGAACCGTCTAACCGACACGGCGCGGTACTTAGCAATTTTATCGTTCCAGCGATACCTAAGCGACTCGCCGGAAGTTAACTCGCTTATAACTCGGTAAATACGCGTCCGAGAGAACTGGCGTCACGACACACGGTTTCGTATGCACAGTTTACCACGAATATAACGTTTAAAATCATCTAGGAACGATAGGAAAAAAGTTTACTCTTACCGCGAACCGTCTAACCGACACGGCGCGGTACTTAGCAATTTTATCGTTCCAGCGATACCTAAGCGACTCGCCGGAAGTTAACTCGCTTATAACTCGGTAAATACGCATCCGAGAGAACTGGCGTCACGACACACGGTTTCGTATGCACAGTTTACCACGAATATAACGTTTAAAATCATCTAGGAACGATAGGAAAAAAGTTTACTCTTACCGCGAACCGTCTAACCGACACGGCGCGGTACTTAGCAATTTTATCGTTCCAGCGATACCTAAGCGACTCGCCGGAAGTTAACTCGCTTATAACTCGGTAAATACGCGTCCGAGAGAACTGGCGTCACGACACACGGTTTCGTATGCACAGTTTACCACGAATATAACGTTTAAAATCATCTAGGAACGATAGGAAAAAAGTTTACTCTTACCGCGAACCGTCTAACCGACACGGCGCGGTACTTAGCAATTTTATCGTTCCAGCGATACCTAAGCGACTCGCCGGAAGTTAACTCGCTTATAACTCGGTAAATACGCGTCCGAGAGAACTGGCGTCACGACACACGGTTTCGTATGCACAGTTTACCACGAATATAACGTTTAAAATCATCTAGGAACGATAGGAAAAAAGTTTACTCTTACCGCGAACCGTCTAACCGACACGGCGCGGTACTTAGCAATTTTATCGTTCCAGCGATACCTAAGCGACTCGCCGGAAGTTAACTCGCTTATAACTCGGTAAATACGCGTCCGAGAGAACTGGCGTCACGACACACGGTTTCGTATGCACAGTTTACCACGAATATAACGTTTAAAATCATCTAGGAACGATAGGAAAAAAGTTTACTCTTACCGCGAACCGTCTAACCGACACGGCGCGGTACTTAGCAATTTTATCGTTCCAGCGATACCTAAGCGACTCGCCGGAAGTTAACTCGCTTATAACTCGGTAAATACGCGTCCGAGAGAACTGGCGTCACGACACACGGTTTCGTATGCACAGTTTACCACGAATATAAC
>CAKAJI010000877.1:42500-45000 GCA_916610255.1 Lasioglossum lativentre
CCCGTCGTTTTCAGAATTCCCCTCCGCGTTTTCCATTTTAAAGGTTTTTCAATGTACTGTTCGCCCGGCCGTGTCAGGTACGTGCTGTCTCCGCGCGTGCGTACTCTGCGCGGTTTCCGTTTCCACGGACGACTGTGTCGTCCTTAAAAACGACGCCTGAATCTGGTTGGAGTTTTCAGGTATCGGCGTTCTTACGAACCGCAGAACAAAGAGACAAAATATACATATATTGATTACAAATCAAAATTATACGATTACCCTGAACGGTGGATCACTTGGCTCGTGGGTCGATGAAGAACGCAGCTAATTGCGCGTCAACGTGTGAACTGCAGGACACATGAACATCGACATTTCGAACGCACATTGCGGTCCACGGATACAATTCCTGGACCACGCCTGGCTGAGGGTCGTTTACGTAACCAAATACTGCTTGCGTTGCTCTTGTAAGTCCCCGCCGTCGCTTACCTCTCCAATATTTATAAAATTGGAGGGCGCAAGAGCGTTTCTGAGTCGGGTTGCGAAGATGCTCTACGTACGAGCGAATGATGGGCGTTTCGTCGGCGTTTGACGCGGTTCTGTGAAAATTGTAAATTTTGCATTGCGTCTAACAGTTTCGCGAGAATAGTAGAGAGATTGGTATTCTCACATTCGGACTTGCGTGAGTGTTTTGCGGTGTCGCGAGTCGTACGACCGACCGCCCGTAAGACACCGCTCCGACGAGTTCGACATCTCTCACTTTCTCTGTGAAACGATTCGCATTGCGAAAGAAGCGTTTCACTCGTGAACATTCAACGCGCTCCCGACGTCGCCTGAAATGATGCGTATACGAAAGAGGTATAAAGAGTCAGTCTTTAAGAGACTATACAGATAATGGACACAAAAATAAAGAGAAGATACAGACACCCGTGTATAAAATCTGTGTGGTGTGCGATGTAAGCCCCAGGGAGATATATATATATAAAGAGAAATACGCTTGTGCGTGGATGTGTTTCTGTCTCTACATATTTAACATGCATGCGGAGGGTCGTCGTTGCCTAGCGACTTCTCGACAAACATTGTGAGAGTCCTTCGAGAAGAGAAAAAAGACGTTGGTCTCTCGTTCTACGAACGCTTGGATAATCGATGGACAGCGGAGCAACGCTAAATTGTGCGGGACGAGCACGCGTACTTGTATCGGGTTGAATAAAATTTCCCCGTCGTCGCGTGTCCTCGCTAATCAGCGTGTTGCCATTCCATCGCCACGTTCGTTGAATTGAATGACGACCGCGCGAGATCTCTCTCGTGTCTCTTTGGTTTGATCGAGATATGATGTCGTCTGTGCGCAACGTTTCTGTACCCCCGTGTGTGTCTAGAGTGTGTTAGAGAGAAAGAAATCCCACCGAGAGTTAATATTTTATATATACTCCTCTATTGGAGTGGCTTTCGAACTTCATTGTCACGCACAAGAGAGATTAGCACCGCGGAGAAGGTAAATGACCTTTGTCGGTCGCCCCATGTCATTTTTTTTTCTTCATTTGCGATCGCGAAACCGCGCGATCTGCCGGTCGTCCAGTCCCCGGAAGTTCTTTTCGACGGACGTTAAAGTTTAACCGGCGGATCGTCTAGCGAGAGTTTCCGATCGACGAGCAATATGAAGAGAAAGAAAGAGAGACACTTTGGTGTGGCGCATAAGACATATTGGTTTCATTAAGCTTCTTCGTCGAGTAGTGGTGTTTTGTTTTTTTTTTGTGCTCCTCTGTACGTGTTCTCGTGCGTACTTTTTAATGCTCTTTCGGCGAAATATACGAAAGATTTTTTTTTCACGTTAGACGACCTCAGAGTAGGCGAGATTACCCGCTGAATTTAAGCATATTACTAAGCGGAGGAAAAGAAACTAACAAGGATTTCCTTAGTAGCGGCGAGCGAACAGGAATTAGCCCAGCACTGAATCCCGCGGTTCTGCCGTTGGGAAATGTAGTGTTTAGGAGGGTCAATTTATCCCGTGACGTCGAACCGCGTCCAAGTCCATCTTGAATGGGGCCATTTACCCGTAGAGGGTGCCAGGCCCGTAGCGACCGGTACGCGTTTCGGGAGGACCTCTCCTTAGAGTCGGGTTGCTTGAGAGTGCAGCCCTAAGTGGGTGGTAAACTCCATCTAAGGCTAAATATGACCACGAGACCGATAGCGAACAAGTACCGTGAGGGAAAGTTGAAAAGAACTTTGAAGAGAGAGTTCAAGAGTACGTGAAACCGTTCAGGGGTAAACCTGAGAAACCCAAAAGATCGAATGGGGAGATTCATCGTCGACGAAGCTGGCTTCCGTTGGTGCGCAGATACCCCGCAATGGGCCTTCGTGGTTCCAGTGCGAGGGTACACCATCTTCGGCAAATGTTCCGGCTACGTAGTCGTGCACTTCTCCCTTAGTAGAACGTCGCGACCCGTTGCGTGTCGGTCTACGGCCCGAGTTGTTGACTGCCGTGTCGCTTACATGCGCACACGGGAGACGCTCGATCGCCTGGCCG
>CAKAJI010000877.1:50000-53912 GCA_916610255.1 Lasioglossum lativentre
GGTACTTAGCAATTTTATCGTTCCAGCGATACCTAAGCGACTCGCCGGAAGTTAACTCGCTTATAACTCGGTAAATACGCGTCCGAGAGAACTGGCGTCACGACACACGGTTTCGTATGCACAGTTTACCACGAATATAACGTTTAAAATCATCTAGGAACGATAGGAAAAAAGTTTACTCTTACCGCGAACCGTCTAACCGACACGGCGCGGTACTTAGCAATTTTATCGTTCCAGCGATACCTAAGCGACTCGCCGGAAGTTAACTCGCTTATAACTCGGTAAATACGCGTCCGAGAGAACTGGCGTCACGACACACGGTTTCGTATGCACAGTTTACCACGAATATAACGTTTAAAATCATCTAGGAACGATAGGAAAAAAGTTTACTCTTACCGCGAACCGTCTAACCGACACGGCGCGGTACTTAGCAATTTTATCGTTCCAGCGATACCTAAGCGACTCGCCGGAAGTTAACTCGCTTATAACTCGGTAAATACGCGTCCGAGAGAACTGGCGTCACGACACACGGTTTCGTATGCACAGTTTACCACGAATATAACGTTTAAAATCATCTAGGAACGATAGGAAAAAAGTTTACTCTTACCGCGAACCGTCTAACCGACACGGCGCGGTACTTAGCAATTTTATCGTTCCAGCGATACCTAAGCGACTCGCCGGAAGTTAACTCGCTTATAACTCGGTAAATACGCGTCCGAGAGAACTGGCGTCACGACACACGGTTTCGTATGCACAGTTTACCACGAATATAACGTTTAAAATCATCTAGGAACGATAGGAAAAACGTTTACTCTTACCGCGAACCGTCTAACCGACACGGCGCGGTACTTAGCAATTTTATCGTTCCAGCGATACCTAAGCGACTCGCCGGAAGTTAACTCGCTTATAACTCGGTAAATACGCGTCCGAGAGAACTGGCGTCACGACACACGGTTTCGTATGCACAGTTTACCACGAATATAACGTTTAAAATCATCTAGGAACGATAGGAAAAAAGTTTACTCTTACCGCGAACCGTCTAACCGACACGGCGCGGTACTTAGCAATTTTATCGTTCCAGCGATACCTAAGCGACTCGCCGGAAGTTAACTCGCTTATAACTCGGTAAATACGCGTCCGAGAGAACTGGCGTCACGACACACGGTTTCGTATGCACAGTTTACCACGAATATAACGTTTAAAATCATCTAGGAACGATAGGAAAAAAGTTTACTCTTACCGCGAACCGTCTAACCGACACGGCGCGGTACTTAGCAATTTTATCGTTCCAGCGATACCTAAGCGACTCGCCGGAAGTTAACTCGCTTATAACTCGGTAAATACGCGTCCGAGAGAACTGGCGTCACGACACACGGTTTCGTATGCACAGTTTACCACGAATATAACGTTTAAAATCATCTAGGAACGATAGGAATAAAGTTTACTCTTACCGCGAACCGTCTAACCGACACGGCGCGGTACTTAGCAATTTTATCGTTCCAGCGATACCTAAGCGACTCGCCGGAAGTTAACTCGCTTATAACTCGGTAAATACGCGTCCGAGAGAACTGGCGTCACGACACACGGTTTCGTATGCACAGTTTACCACGAATATAACGTTTAAAATCATCTAGGAACGATAGGAAAAAAGTTTACTCTTACCGCGAACCGTCTAACCGACACGGCGCGGTACTTAGCAATTTTATCGTTCCAGCGATACCTAAGCGACTCGCCGGAAGTTAACTCGCTTATAACTCGGTAAATACGCGTCCGAGAGAACTGGCGTCACGACACACGGTTTCGTATGCACAGTTTACCACGAATATAACGTTTAAAATCATCTAGGAACGATAGGAAAAAAGTTTACTCTTACCGCGAACCGTCTAACCGACACGGCGCGGTACTTAGCAATTTTATCGTTCCAGCGATACCTAAGCGACTCGCCGGAAGTTAACTCGCTTATAACTCGGTAAATACGCGTCCGAGAGAACTGGCGTCACGACACACGGTTTCGTATGCACAGTTTACCACGAATATAACGTTTAAAATCATCTAGGAACGATAGGAAAAAAGTTTACTCTTACCGCGAACCGTCTAACCGACACGGCGCGGTACTTAGCAATTTTATCGTTCCAGCGATACCTAAGCGACTCGCCGGAAGTTAACTCGCTTATAACTCGGTAAATACGCGTCCGAGAGAACTGGCGTCACGACACACGGTTTCGTATGCACAGTTTACCACGAATATAACGTTTAAAATCATCTAGGAACGATAGGAAAAAAGTTTACTCTTACCGCGAACCGTCTAACCGACACGGCGCGGTACTTAGCAATTTTATCGTTCCAGCGATACCTAAGCGACTCGCCGGAAGTTAACTCGCTTATAACTCGGTAAATACGCGTCCGAGAGAACTGGCGTCACGACACACGGTTTCGTATGCACAGTTTACCACGAATATAACGTTTAAAATCATCTAGGAACGATAGGAAAAAAGTTTACTCTTACCGCGAACCGTCTAACCGACACGGCGCGGTACTTAGCAATTTTATCGTTCCAGCGATACCTACGCGACTCGCCGGAAGTTAACTCGCTTATAACTCGGTAAATACGCGTCCGAGAGAACTGGCGTCACGACACACGGTTTCGTATGCACAGTTTACCACGAATATAACGTTTAAAATCATCTAGGAACGATAGGAAAAAAGTTTACTCTTACCGCGAACCGTCTAACCGACACGGCGCGGTACTTAGCAATTTTATCGTTCCAGCGATACCTAAGCGACTCGCCGGAAGTTAACTCGCTTATAACTCGGTAAATACGCGTCCGAGAGAACTGGCGTCACGACACACGGTTTCGTATGCACAGTTTACCACGAATATAACGTTTAAAATCATCTAGGAACGATAGGAAAAAAGTTTACTCTTACCGCGAACCGTCTAACCGACACGGCGCGGTACTTAGCAATTTTATCGTTCCAGCGATACCTAAGCGACTCGCCGGAAGTTAACTCGCTTATAACTCGGTAAATACGCGTCCGAGAGAACTGGCGTCACGACACACGGTTTCGTATGCACAGTTTACCACGAATATAACGTTTAAAATCATCTAGGAACGATAGGAAAAAAGTTTACTCTTACCGCGAACCGTCTAACCGACACGGCGCGGTACTTAGCAATTTTATCGTTCCAGCGATACCTAAGCGACTCGCCGGAAGTTAACTCGCTTATAACTCGGTAAATACGCGTCCGAGAGAACTGGCGTCACGACACACGGTTTCGTATGCACAGTTTACCACGAATATAACGTTTAAAATCATCTAGGAACGATAGGAAAAAAGTTTACTCTTACCGCGAACCGTCTAACCGACACGGCGCGGTACTTAGCAATTTTATCGTTCCAGCGATACCTAAGCGACTCGCCGGAAGTTAACTCGCTTATAACTCGGTAAATACGCGTCCGAGAGAACTGGCGTCACGACACACGGTTTCGTATGCACAGTTTACCACGAATATAACGTTTAAAATCATCTAGGAACGATAGGAAAAAAGTTTACTCTTACCGCGAACCGTCTAACCGACACGGCGCGGTACTTAGCAATTTTATCGTTCCAGCGATACCTAAGCGACTCGCCGGAAGTTAACTCGCTTATAACTCGGTAAATACGCGTCCGAGAGAACTGGCGTCACGACACACGGTTTCGTATGCACAGTTTACCACGAATATAACGTTTAAAATCATCTAGGAACGATAGGAAAAAAGTTTACTCTTACCGCGAACCGTCTAACCGACACGGCGCGGTACTTAGCAATTTTATCGTTCCAGCGATACCTAAGCGACTCGCCGGAAGTTAACTCGCTTATAACTCGGTAAATACGCGTCCGAGAGAACTGGCGTCACGACACACGGTTTC